>JABUQX010002941.1:7500-37384 GCA_015478945.1 Trachelipus rathkii
TTAATACTAATTTAATGATAATTTAATTTAACATCTTTAATTACAATTATAAAATATATTCATATATACATAACTACTCATAAAATACATACATAACACTAGTAAAAGTCATAGAATTACTGTAATTATATTAAAATTAAAATACAATTATCAACATCATATTACAATACACCGGATACTATTAGAATACAATAATAATAAATACAATAACAATAATCAATTAATATTAATATATACTAGATCTAGTTAATTATCACTATACCTAATTATATAATACATACAATGGAGAGTGATATAAATCAATCCCTTAAAATAATTAATATAATTATATATACATATACTATATATAATAATTATAATAACTTATAATAAATACATAATTATTATAATATTTTTAATAGCTAAACACATTTTACTTTCAGCAAAATATGCTAAGAATATTTAAATAAATAATATAATTATTAATAATAGTATATTAGTTATCACTGGTTGATAATATATATTAAGATAACCTAATAATAATTAATAATAATAATATAATAAATATAAATAAAAATATAATATATAATAACTAATATAATAATATAATAATAATAATAATAATAATATTATATTCTCACGTATAATTTATATATCAGTCAATTCTTTTATTTATTTTTCAGGTAAATCTTTAATATCTTATAAATTTATTGTATTATACTTATCCCAATAGTATTTCTCATCATCTTAATACACTCACCTCTTGTTTATATCAATTAGTGATGACTTAGTACGTTCTGCCCTGTAGATGAGGAGTTATTTAAATCTTCTTGTCGTGCTCCTATAGTAGATAAGACTGGATAAGAATCGATAAGACTAGATTGGTGTGATTTTAATGAGTGTATATATATATATCAAATTCTATTTTTATATATACTCTACATAATAAAACAACACTTATATAATATACACGTATATATACCCCCTATATACTAAATTGTCTACCATTATATATACTTGAGAATTCAAATTATATATTGTACTTACATATATATATTTAATATAATATAATATTATATATAGATATTATATATCTATATTAATACCTATATATATATACTATATTTATCATACTACTATATATGAACACTACCTATCTAATAAGTCCCCTCAACGCGTAACATTTGCAATACTCAATTCACTCAGGCGTACTAATACAGGTAACTACTATACATACCGTGTATATATACACCTATATATATAATATATCATCATCTATAAATTATATATGATTAAGGTAATATATATAACTACTATAAATATATTAGTGGCTAATATATACTATATTATATACTATAATCACAGACTATAAGTTAACCCTATTTATACATTATACCACCAACTCAGTATATTATTAAATGTGTATATTATATGAGCTAACTATCACAGCCCACCTTTCTAGTGAGCCCCATTGTGTATATATAATACACTTATATATATATATATATATAACTATATTATATATATTATATTATATATATATTATCTACATAACTTAATAGTACACTTATATATATATATCATAATACAAGATATCTCTGTATTCAGGTGCGATTTTTATTCCCTTTTTAATTATTATATATATTATACCATTTATAGCTAGCTTATTTAATCCTAACCGGAGGTGTATATATTATTATTAGAAACTTCATTTTAACACTATTACTGATAATATATATTATATATATTAATATCTCTATTAAGAGAGTATATATTGAGCTCACTCTAAACCTATAATAATTACTATAAAACCTCAATATAATTAATACTTCAATCATATATGGGTTATATAAACCATTATATATATATATATATATAGAGGTAACTGTATATTCATTCACCGTATATCACTTAACTCATATATCACATATAATATAATATTATATATATATATATATATATACCGTATATATATAATAAACCAATTATTAAACTATTATTCTATTAAACCTTATACTATATATGATACTATTTTACATCTATATCACTATTATTACTATTTCTAATACTTTAACTATAGTAGAGTATTTGCTATAGTTACGCCGACTACTGGATATGTATTATAATTATTAAGGCAATATAAGTCACTTATTCCGTAATAATTCTTCTCATTCTGAGAGAGTGAGACTCTCTTTTGAAAAAAAATTTAAACCAACTGTGCATTTTATCTTATATTTTAACAACATCTGGTCAAAAATCATATATAAAAGATATTTAGCTATCCATTAATTATTCATTATAATCTCCAATTTTATTGAATATATATTTATATTATTATTATACATATTATATATAATTTTAATATTATATAATTATATATATATTTAATTATTATTATATTATTATATATAATATTAATAATTTAATATATATAATATAATTATTATTAAATTAAGATATTATTTTATTTTGTACACAATAATTTAATTTTTATAATATAAATATATTATATTTAATATTATTATATATAATTAATTTATATATAATAATTAATTTAATTATATATATTTAATTATTTATATTATATATTATAATTTATATATATAATATATATTTTATAATATTATTATATATAATTATATATATATATATTTATATTTATATATATATATATATATATAAAGTATAATATTAATATGATATATATATATTTATTAGTTATATATATTATATATATTATATTATATATATAGAAATTATATAATTATGTGAATGAGCTACTACTTATAGATATAAAATATATGTATTTATATATTATACTTATTAATATATTATCTAAAATATTTATATATTAGATACGATAATAAATATATAATTATTATATAATATATAGAAGTACATATATATATATATATATTATTTACAAGATAATATATATATATTATATATATTATATATATAAAATATATATATATATATTAGAATCGGTAAAAAAATAAATTTTTTATATATTAAAAAAATATATAACAGATAAGAGAAGGATATATAATAATTCCCTATTATAACGCTATATATAAATATATACATATAATTACTATTTATTACTACTAATATACAATATCAGATAATAAGTTTCCCTTTACATAAAGTTATGGACTCACTCTATATACATAAATATAAGTATGTGGTATAGTGTAGAATGATATCAGATATATAATTAATTTATAATAACAGGGAGACGTATGCGATATTATATTTTTACAGACTTCCATTTCAGCTTTAAAGAGCTCATTATATATTATATTAAAATAAATTTTCACTGGTCTAAAATTATATATATATAATTTATATTATAACATATATAATATTAATATTATTAAATTTAATTTTATAATTATATATTATATATAATATTAATTATATATAATTAATATATTATACTATAATTATTAATATAATAAATATATATTAATTTAATTATATTATATAATATATTAAAATTATTATATTAATATATTAATATATATAATATATATTAATATACATATATATATATAAGTTATATATATTTATATATTATAAAATTAATATGCTGAAAAGGAAAAATTATTAAATTTCCCTAAGAAAAAAATGGTAAGAAATATATAAGAATTACTAAACTAATCATATCTATCCTATAATATAGTTGTTTAAGTATTTAATACGACTGACATGAGGAGTGAAGATCTGTGAGTCACTGAGATAGCATGTATCACAAACTGTATTTTATTTTCTAGTATTATTTTTTCGATATGTCACTCAATGAGAGGAGGGGGCTATTACAAAATACCAAGTTTTATCATCTCGAACTATGTATCTTCTCAAGTTCAGGTGTTCTTCAGAGTCTTTAATGTTGAAAAGCCTTCTTTCTCCACTGAAGCATTAAAAGAGCAATCGGTGGTACATATAGTAATCTACAGTATTTATGCACGAGAGATGATTTAAATATTTGGAAACTTGCGTTACTCGCGACTAAGGGTCTATCTATCTCGTTGGGTTTTCAATGTGAAATAGCATTGCTGCCTGAGTGCCACAATGTGATCAATCTCATCTTTCCCATAAATCCTATTCTGACTTTTTACTAAATACATTCATAATTTCGGCGCTTATCGAAAAGGATCTTCCTGAGTAAAAAATCTACACAACTTTATCTTCCTCATAAGTGGCACATTACTCATCTCCTTTTCGGTATTGACAAATTGCAATGGAAAAATTTAGAAATATCCTGATCTGCACTAAATAACTATGATATATAAATCCCATCGCAAAAATAGGGATTTTATAGAAAAAATAGTGAGTGTGCGTAATACTCTGTGGAAGTAAAAGAATGTTGTCTGATTATTTTTTTCTAATATACTGAAATTACTGTATGAGCAGGAGTGATAAATTCAATAACAGCAGTTCAGATTTCAAAGATTGCGCTTACTGATCTATGTGTTTTTCATATAAAACATAGAAAACGCGAAATGTCGTATATAGATTCGCATTTTCTCTGATGGTTTCAAGGTTTAGGTTTAATATATAGATAATGACTTACGGATGATTTGTAATCCTAGAATGTGACATCGTGATGATATTAATGAGAGTGATGATAAAGAAATGGGTAATAATAAAGTTCGTAATAAAGAAAAGTGATAGGGCCTGTAAAAGATAAATTTTAGTGTCTAGAAATATTTCGGTGGGGGGCATATGGCCCAGTGGCCCTCCACCCCTAATACTGCGAGCGTAGATATATATAAATTATATAAACCATAAATGACTCGTAGTATATATATTTATATTTATATTATACTCATATGACCTATACCCTATACATATTATTAAATAAGGTACGTATATACTATTGATAATAATATAATTATAATGAAATTATATAGTATATATATTTATTAGTACTTACATATATAAAGGCCGCCCTTCCGTAGCAGTATATTAAAATATAGTATAGTATGTGAGATATTATAATTATTATGTATATAATATATAGTATTTTGAGATATATATATATATTATGGTAGTATATTATTAGTATCACCTATTATATTACTACAATATTAGGTAAAAAGTATAGTATCCTGAATAAAATATGGGGAAATGATATACCTCTTTTGGTTAAGGCCCCACCACCAAAACGTGAATAGATCGAAATTTTATTTTCGGTGAAGACCTAAGCCAGACAACTTACATACTAGCTCGCGAATTATTTAGGATTCATTGTGTTCCAATATATTAAAATTTATAGTTGGTAGGCATGACATTTTTCTTCGATCATTTAAAATAAATGATTTTTAATTGTTAAATTATATTTTTTGGGTGGAAGTTCAGTTAAATGAATCAGAGTGTGGTATATAATTTTTAATTATTTCGGAGTAAGTGTCAAGCGTTAAGTAGACATTATTGCTAAGTGACATTCTCAAAGTTATCAGATGTATTTTCTGAACGTTTGTATAGTTTTGTGTTATGATATAGTAAGGTTGTTAAGGGATTTAAATTGAGGAATATGTACGACTTAGTCTTAGGGTGTAGATTCAGGGATAAACACCATCTCTTAAGACTAAAATATAGAATTAACATATGCTTTAGTTTGTAGTTGAAGATAAAGAGTAGCATACAATTTGTATAAATACTGGAAATATCGATATAATCGTTGTGGGGGTTACGAAACAGCATAATGAGTATATAAAAATTATACACCTTCTTATTTAGTGATATATAATATAATATAGATCTAGCACTCTTTTAGTCCGTATATGAGGATGAGATTAAAAAATTTAAAAAAAAATATTGATATTTCATCAGACTATGCTAATCTAAACTAATACCAAAACAATGGATAGGGTTTCTCAATCCCTAATGAAAAGAAGCAAGGTATAATTTCATAAGTTATATAGACTTTTTGTAATATTATATTTAATTTATTTTTTTTAAAAAAATTTTGCAACGCATTTGGTATTCTGCGCTATATTAGGCTTGCTCTAATCCATTTCAGAGTATTTTGTGCTCTTAGTTCCTATAACGTAAGAAATTTCCATGATGTCTGTAAAGGTAGCCTAACTTTAACCTGGAAGTCTATCAAAACTGAGTAGGCTATGGTTAAAAAAAATCTATTTTTATACTATGCTTAGCACCAAAATTACCAATATGTACAGTATGCTTTATTATAATAATTTTTGTTTTTAGTCAATGATTTTCATTTCTCTTGCGCTGAATTTTCCTCGTCAACGTAACCTCGGGAATGTATTTTATATAGTCCAACATTATAATTTTTTATTTTAATAACAGGTTTTAAAAATGTTTTCAGGAATTGATTGCACCAATTTTACATTTGTGTGGAACAATCTTTCTTTTCAAGTGAAGATAATATAAAAAATGACTGAGCTAATATATAAAACGTTAAGAAAAAAAGATATGAATGGAGTCAAACTAACTACGAAAGTAAGAGTTGGAGTCAATAAGATATAAAAAAAAATTCCTTCGACCAACATCCCATTGCTTTCTATTATATCGAACTGAGGAATATTTAGAGAGATCTGGATCATTTTAAATAATAGTGTTTTTTAATATATTTAACCTCTTCCTCTAAAAGTTTTGGTCCTTTACTGTAATTGGTTCAATATACCTTCACTTTTTTTCATTTTCATATACAAATATGGAAGAGGAAATCTTGTGATAGCTCCTTGCGTTACATTGTGACTTTGTATCGACATTAATATGTTTTTATTGCGCTATGTTAAACTTGGTTCCCTTCTCTCTCTCATATTTTATGAGAGATATGTGCGAGTAACCCCAGAGATATAAATCTAAAGGAGTTAGAAAATTGGATATAAGCGAAATAGGAGGTCAGTTTGTTTTGCTCTACTGCTCTATAAAACCGCAATATCAATCATCAAAGGTTAAACTGATTTCATAATTCTTTAACGTTTTTCTTCTTTGAACCTTCATTTCTATAAGAACTATGTATTGTGAGAAACTTCTTGTTTAATAGACTCCGTTCTTTTAGATAACATATCGTTCTATGTCTCGCTAATTAGAAAACTTTATAATTCATAGTAATAATGAAATATTGATTTTCGTCTAAACACTCACATGTGTTACGATGTTTCTATGCAAACTCTAACATGGCATTTTTCTAGTCTCGTAATAGAGCAAATGTTAAGGAAGGAAAGCGAATATCATAGCAGCTAAGGATCCATACACAGTAACTAGAGAGAATTGTGTATGTTGAATAGAACTAGATGTTGTGTGAGTCATGTGTAAAATGATCCAAGTACAAGTGGTAAGAGTATGAAGAGGAGAGGTGGAGAGGTGTCCGTCGGAAATGTATGTAAGTTCAATGATGGTGCGTTGTGACGACCACAGGAAGATGATTTTAAAGCCCTACCCAGGAAGTCGACATGATACTATTCCATTATGATCACTATCTACCATTAGGGCAATTATCATACTATATGCCTTTAGATAATCAGTATATATATATTATCCCGAGTATACCTTTTAGTCCATGTATAAGACTCACTATACTAAAGGGAGAGAGAGTAAATATAGTGAGTAGATAGAAATTAGTAAGAGAGAGTAATATATGAAAGAGATGATGAATATAGAGAGATAGAAAGTATATATATTGGCACGATTATGTCATTTAAGTTAATGCATAAAGAATTGCTGTTCCATAACTATTTAATAATAAAAAAAATAATAATAATGATAATGATAATGATGAAATGATAATGATAATGATAATGATAATCGTAATGATATAAATGATAATCGATAATGATGAATGAATAATATTCATTCATAATAATTAATAATAAGTCTATTATTATTATTGATTATTATTAATTATTATTAATTTATTATTATTTATTATTATTATTATTATTATTATTAATTATTAAAATAATAAGAGAATAACGTATTAGAATGGAGTTAGCAATAAGAATATTCTCGAATTTACCCTTAAATAGAATTTTAAACAAATAAAGAATTTAAATTAAAAAGGAAAAAAAAATCTTTAAAATGAAATAAAACTTTATTCGAAAATTTTTGGAATTAGAACACGTATTTTTGTTTTTTTTTATATTTTTGAACTCGAAATCGACAATTTGTGACATTTCAAACTTTCCCAATTTTTTTCCCACCCATCCATTTTCCTCCTTCATTCAATATGGCTTTAAATTTGAAATTAACATAACTTTTAAAGATTACTTTTAAAAGTTCTTGCGGAATGTTTGCTAATATATGTCATTGTTTCCAGGCCATTATTAAGAGGGATCTTTTGTGGAAAAGAGAGCATTTTAAGTATAGTATATATCATTATTATTGTATGATATATATATGTATATATTACTCGTCGTTTTATATAGTTATTTATTTATTACAGGGTTTACATTGAACTATATGTATATATATGTATAGGTATATAATAATATAATAGTATATATATTATAGTGAGTACTTATAGATAAATAAATATTATGCTAAATCATAGTAAAGTTATCCTCATATATTATATACATATATATAATAAATATATATAATATTGGAAGTGTAAAAATTATATAATATATATACATATATGTAAAGTACTAAATAGTATATATATATATTACTATATACTAATATAATAAAAATATACCTTATATTAGGTGAATATGAAGACATACCTGAATAGTGATAAGATTTATACTATATTATATATATAGTACCTGAGAGAATAGTATATTGAAGTACTAAAATGTAAGAACTCTGACATAATATATATATATATATATATATATTATAACTATATATATATATATATATTATAGAATCATACTATATATCAGTAATCCATAATATAAATATAATATAATAAATATATATATAATATGACAAAATAAATATTATAATATTTAATAAGTAATACAATATACCTAATATTAATATATAAATATATAATATATAAATTAATTAATATAATATAATATTATATTAATATAATTATTAATTATATATAATATATAATATAAATAATAAGGGTAATATCTAATCACTGAGGATAAAGTCGGAGAAACATACTTCCCCATTTGAGTCTTACTTTATCCAAACTACACTTTATGATTTGAATACAATTTCAATGAGATCTGCTAATAAGGCGAGGATATCATACTTCAAATATTTGACTCCGGTTTCCAATTTATTTAAAAACTTATAATAAATAAATTAAGTAATAACTTGATTCAATTTGGAATAGCCACTTTGTCTGAACCTTTCCTCACTGGAAGCAATATATATATAATATAATAATTATATAATATAATATTATATAATTATAATAAAATATATATATAATGAAAATAAAATTTAATTATATGTATAATAAATTTTATAATTAATAAAATTTATATATTATAATATAATATAAAATATATATAATAAATATATAAATTATATTATATAAATAAATTATATATAGTGAATAATATATAATTAATATAATATATATTAAATAATGTGCAAAAAAAATTCTTCGATACAATGTTTTTTTAAAGTCAAAAGACGCACTAAATTATAGAAATAAATATAAATGATAAAATATTGTAAAACCTGCTAGCTATTTAGTACGAATCATTAAGAAAGTTTGAGGAGAAGATACAACTCTTTAGGGAATTCCACCCCATACGCCAAATAATAAAATTTGGAACCCTAGAGCTCTCTTATATATAAAGTCTAAAGATATATAGTAAATAATAATATATATATATATAATAAGCTACTAAACTATATATATTAAATTAGATATATATAAATATATAATATCCAATACTTATTATAATAATATATAGTATTAAATAATAATAAGATTATATATAAATATTAATAAAGTATACGGATAGAGTCAAAAATAACGGAACATTCCGCAATTAGTTCCCATTATATATTTTCTATAACTATATCATAGGCCGGTGTGGTTGTGAGAATATGTTCGCAATAATGCTACAAGTTGACGTGGGTCAGCAGCGTGAGAGTGTGATGAGATGCTAAAGTCATCTGACGATTTCGTTCATGAACATCAGATTATTACTATTTTTGATGCAAAAACATGTCGTATGATGTGTATTGCTAAGAAAGGGTGTTAATCAGAATTGGCTCCACACCTTTGGGCAGAAGAGCAAATATTAAGTTCTTGTCAAATTCTCACGAACACATCATTTCTCACTCAGAAACATTCAATTTGATAAAGGAGGTTTATGGTGATGAGAGTCTCTATCAAAAGAATATCGACGACGCGTGACATCTTAACGGTGTTTATACTCGTGCTTTAATAAGAAGGGAGGGCGGAGTCGCTGCAACGATAGAGTAGAGACGTTGATCGCGTACAACCATAGAGAGCGAGCCGCATAATGATGACACCAATTGCTAGACACGGATACCAAATATAACTAACCACGGAAAGATCCAAATCATCGCATGATAAAGCCATATCAATATGTATACGTATACTCTTCATACTACATGGCAGTTTCACGTGTCTCCTTTAACTACGTACAAGATTTAGTCCGAGACTCCTAAGGTGTGCTAGGACAACCTTTGCAATGATGTATTCGAAGAGTATTATAAGTCTTGATTTGATCTCATGTTATTATATTTACCAAGAAATCTCTCCATACAGCGTAACGAGCTTGACAGAAAAAATAATACACTAGCTCATCTCTTACGAAAAAACAAAAGGTTACGAACAGATCGCTACAAAAGGTAGGAAAAAGATAACATCCAGCTGGAGAATCCTTTTGATCCATTAAAAGGTCTCGTGCACTTAGAGTTACACCTCAGAGTCGTCAGTTACCAACAGCATAAGTGACATTGATATTCTCCGTCGTCTTCGTAACGCAATTCGCAATGCGACAAAGGTCTCTGAGTTTGGATGCGAACAATAATGAGAATATTGACAGACAAATGACTATATACCGGCACAATACGAGTTTCACGCAATCATTGCTCACTGAGAAATCTAGAGAGCGTATCAGCCACCAATTAAGAATAACTTTATGCTTCATTGATATTTCTAGGACTATCGAATCAGGCAAGATGGAATTTTAGAACATCCATCGCAGCTAAAAGCTTTCTCATCTTTTACCCCTCCCACAGATATATCCAGTGCATGAAACTGGGTCTTATCATATTCATTAGAAGAGCATTCAATTAGCTATACCAGAATAGTAAAGTAAAACTACAAGCGTCCGTTGAATAAGAAGGTAACTAAAAGGAGATGAGATATAACAACAGCGGACTATATCGAGGACTATTGAGCGAAAGACTATAGTCAAGAACGTGGTAAGCTTTGGACTATAGGCATTGTCAAGTGTATTGTGTTAATACCCAGCCTGTATCATAATACGATACAACGTTACTTAATAAGTTCCTCAACATTTTTGACTCTCAACCACACACGCAATAATTCACTACATATATATACCACGATACTATTATTATATTACTAATATATTAATAATATAACATAGTTTAAACATGATACCCATAAAAATTAAACGTTTTCTATATAGAATGATATATAACAATAATATTAATAGTTAAATATATATATAAAATTACACTAATATTATATTATTAACTTATAATATAAACACGTAGTATAGGGTGGGAAACTAGCAGCCAAACCGCAAAATGTTGCAAAGCAATGTTGCAAATGGTTGCAAGCAACATTTCTGCAAATTGACTTACTGACGTCACTGTCATCTATCGTGTATAGGAATGGAGAATGAGGATGGTGTCCCGTGGAGCCGAGAGGGAGCGAACCGAATGTCAGGCTGATGAGTAGATAATGTTAAAGATAATATTATGGGTCAGCTCATAGAGAGTCATAATGAGGAGCAGAAGCTGTCACGGTTGTGCAGCTATTATATTATGCTACTTATCTTACGGCCGGACATGACCTGAATGCAGCTACTGATGAGACGCGAGTACACAGAACATGACAGTGATGACAAGGACTTAGAGACTGATCTTTAAGTGTAAATGGTGCGTCGCGGTGTTTATAGCGTGAGGCTGGGCGACATTTTGTAAATTTCACTCGGAATGGGGCGAGCGTTATCGTGAAGAGGGCTGGATAGGTTTAGATTTGTTTGAACTCTAGAGCTAAGGTGTTAGTATCAATCCGCTGTTATATATTACTGTCACGTATTGTACGATAGCATACTCAATTTTAGTGTGCGGAGTGAGTGGAGCAACCCGCAGCGAGAGAGACTAATGTGGAGAATGTTGGTGTGAAAGCCACCGGATGGATCGACGAACTACTCATTCCAGGCACGGCACGAAGTAAACATTTGATTTAACGTATGGGATAAGCTTGTTAGGTATGGTCGACGAGCTGGTATCTGGCAACAGGCGCTCACTCTTACGTACGTGAGTGTACTCTCGTAGTCTATAGTCCAGCAAAAATGTACGCGTTAGTAGGGAGTGTGTCGTCAATAGTGATCAAGTCAAGGGATGAGACCGTGAGTATTCAGACGCATGATTTGCACACGGAGGTAAGTCTGCGTATGAGTGTCAGTAGGACACTTGAAGAATTAGACTGTGTTGGTTGTAACATATGGTTTATCAAAAGGGTGATGTTTGGGAGAGTGTGACTTTCTTTATTTGGGATAATCTTAATGATGGTTTGGATGGGGTGAGTGAGATGCAGCACGTTGAGCAGGCGCACACTCTCGAGTGAAGCAGTAGAAGGTTCATTGGTGAGATGTCGTTAACGAGCATGCTTCTAGCTTATTACGATAACATTATTAGGTTCATCAAAAAAGCGTTTGATGACTTGAGGGCAGCAGTGTGGTGGTTAACGCCTTCTGACCTGTGATGGAAAATCTGGAATGAATGGTTTTGGATGGTGTGGAGTGAAAGTAGGAACTTTGAGACGCAATTGAATTGGGGTGTTGGTTGTAGACATAATATGGTTCATCCAAAAGGTGATGGCTTGAAGGAGAGTGGTGAACCTTGCTGACCTGTTGAAGAATCTGAATGATGGTTTGGGATGGGTTTGAAGTGAGACGGAACTTTGAAAGATATTGTGTTTGGTTTAACATATGGTTCCTCAACAAGGTGATGTTTTGAGGAAGAGGGTGTGACCTTCGCTCAGCCATGATCGAACTGGATCTGAACGGCTCGCCCGGCGGAGATGTGAGCATCCAGAAATTAGGCTTAATTGTCGTTTTGGGCGATTCAAACACAAAGGTGCTATGTTGAGGGAAGAGTGGTGACCTGTGGGTATGTGATAAAATCTGAAATGATGGTGTATGGCAATTGGGGGCCGAGTAAAGGAGATACTTCAGGAATGAATTGTGGTTGGGCGAATGATGGGTCATGGGGATGGGGGCGAGGTAAAGGAAACTGTCAGAATGAATTGTGGTTGGGCGATTTCAAAAAGGTGATATTGGAAGGAGAGTGAACCTTCCTGACCTGTGATTGAATCTGAAATGAGGTTTGGATGGGGTTGAAGTTGAGAAGGGAACTTGAAAGAAATGAAATTGTGTTGGGCCGCGATTAAAAATAGTTAGAATTATGTGATCGAAATAGGATGGTATAACATGTGTTCCTTTTGGGGTTTGCAAGGAGGAAATGGAGAAATGGTAAGGAAAAGTGATTGAAACTTCTGTGAAACAGATTGAGCCCTTTGTGTGTGTAGTAAATACATTCTTTGGAAGAAAAGGGTATTCATCAACATATAGGAGAGTTGGGGTGTAGGTAGGAACGATGTTTATGGAAGTGAAAGCATGATTGATTTTGTAAATTTATTTGATGTAAACAGTCACAGAAATATGCAATGGACATTAAATCAGTGAGCGAGGTTGGGAGAATGGGCAATTATATATTTTGTTATAGTGTAATATTAAAGTTAGTCGGGCAATGGGAATGGAAGAACGCAAAAGTGATTAATTCGATGGTGTTGACTTGGATTAAGAGGTGAGAAGTTTAAGGTGAAAAAAGGTTTTAAGGAAAAGTATGTGAGTATGGGAGAGCACTTGAAAATAAATCATTTTGAATTAAACACGGTGAAATCTGAACAAATCCTGGACGCAAAATGCATGGAATAACCTTTTGGTTGTCGTGGCAAGAGCAAGTATGGTGTGATTGTGCCTAAAGTTTGAAGTAAAGGATGGTTATATGTGAGTGGTGGGATAATGGAAGAAGGTGATGCAAAGTTGTTTTCAAAGTAACAGAAGGCCCTTTGTTTGAAAATGTGCTTTAAAAGCCAATCCAACATGATGAAGCTCCGGAAAGAGGGCGTATGTCGCAAATTTTAATGAGGTAAAAAGGACAAAAGTGAGGGTGAAACCCAGGTTTTGGACCAAAAAACCCCACCCCAGTGGCTTTTTTGGGGCTTTTTTACAATTGTTGTATCAAATGAAAAATATAAACAATCAATGGCAAATGACTACCGGAGATATGTCTGATACAAGCAATATTGGACAAAAAATCATAAAAGTTATATATTTTACAAATTAAACATAATCAATTTGTAAAACAGACATTGTCCAAATTCCCACTCGTTGAATGAATGTTCATTTGCCTTTACATTGGTGGAAACTTTAAACGGTAAAATGGTATGCTAATTGTTTACAGGTTTATAGATAGTACATGATTTAACATGACTATCTTAATTAAGTAAAGTATTTAAAATAAATATTTCTTATTTATATGATTTTAACTTTGAACATTGTTTGTCATCATAATACTTGAGCGCCTTCTTGAGAAACGAAATCTGTGGAACATAAAAATTTGAAAATGTGATCATTCAATGACTAATTCATTCAACGTTGCAAGAGTTTATTTTACCTTCATTTGAAAACTAATATAAATTAAATATTTAATAAAATAAGGAAATTCAAATATCATCATCAATCCACCTTCTTTCCCCTCAAGACCTGGGGGGGTTAAGGGTTGCATGACATGCACCGGAAATAGAAAAAGTAGTAGAAAGAAATATGACACAAGTCCGAAAAAGAAGCCCCCAGCCTTACAGCCTCCCTTTAATACTATTAGTGGAGAACTATCCATCACAGTCGAAAAAAGTCCACCCTTAGCAGCTTTTTACCATGACCGTGTAGGGGGAGTAAAAGCGTAAAAACAAAAATGTTTATCCAAGGGGGATTTGTTTGGAGGGCGGGGCGGTCCCTTGTGGAATAATCCTAATTTGAAAAAAAAAATAACCCAGAAAAAATATGAGCTTGTAAAATTCCCAATTGTTTAACCCCGTTTCCTCCTCTGTTACCTTTAAATTTCAGTGACTGAGTTCCAAGATCAGAAACTAAGCTTGAGAGGGAATTGCGTTAACTCGAGTCATTAGAGTTTTGTTTCCAACGGTTCAAAACCTTATGGGAACAGAGAGCATCCCCTTTATTTACGATCTCAATTATGCAAGTAATTGATCATGGGTGGATCCTGGCCGAATAAGAGACAAAGAAAATATTTAAACTTTATTTATAAAACACGGATTATACGTGTGGACTGTTATGGCAAAATATGTAGACGAAGTTCTGTGTCTCTATCCAAATATTAGATCTCCAAGTTACACCCATTAATACAAGTGTTGTGTAAGCATGCGTTAAAAGATGCAAATAAAAATAAGTATAATTACGCAACAACGTGGTTGGATAATCCTGTTGTTGTAGTATCTGATAATCTGATATTGTAGCTGATTCAAGGAGTATTAAGCCAAATTGAAGCACTTCGATTAATGAAATGGGGCAGGAAAATGGGCCCACCTCTGGGAACCTGTGAGTGGATAATAAAAAATTGTTCTCACATGTATTGTAATACTATATTAATAATAAATGATAAATAAATAAAAAGAATAAATAAGAAAAATAACAGCTATTACTGAAAGGGCGTAAAATAAATATACGAGCAGATGTATGTAGTATTTGCCTGGAGAAAACAAACACAAAAATATTGACTCACCCTTTAGGGCCGAAGTCCACAATTTGGTAAAGGGCAATTAGCTTCGGAGTTTTGCCAAAATCGGAGACTGAATGTTGTTATTGAAGTTGACAAAGAAAAAGATATTAGTCATTCATACTTCAATATAGGTAGCAGTTATATTGAAGTATGTCAATATGGTTCAGAATTAAAAATAGGGAATGACTAATATTTCACAGACTCACTGTACTAAGATCTGTGAGGTGTTCACACGTGGATCAAAATGATACTTCCACGGAAATTTGTAAACATAAAATGATTTGGTATCATAAAAATGTCATCAATATCTCTAAAGAAAACAGATTAATAATTTAGAGAAATTTGATTAGGCATGAGATAAATGAATAAATAAAATGACCATTCATTTATTTATTTGCGGCCGTGGTAGCCTTAGGCACTGACCACAACACCGCGATGGACCCTCACTATAGCATCTCGTCAATGTGGGGTTTATCACTTGGCCCAGGTTGGCCACAACCATACCCCCTCACAAAACCCCGACATTCACTCCTATTAAATGCACCTTTTTCCTCGCCTCTGCCAAACTCACATTTCTCTCCTCCAGCATTCCTTTACTTAACTCAATCCACTTTTTTCTTTCGGTTATATCCAGCAGGTTGTATTCCAAATCACACACCCACTATTACATCCACTTAACCAACCTGATATCATCCATCCTGTTCCACATGAACCAAACATCTCAAACGTACTTTCATTTATTTTCTCTCTCATTTATCCCTTTCTTTCGCACCACACAACTCTCTAATACATTCATTCCTCATTTTATAAATTCTTCTCACCTAACACCCCCCTAAGATTGGCCATCTGGACACATTGTAATTTAGATCTATACATCTTATTCCGGACCATAGTCTCACTTACTTTACATAACCAACAGGTAACGCATACCCTGATGTAAATTAAGACCCCTAGCGGCAATCAAGACTTAGTCCCTTACATCCACCATCGATTTAATTGCACCGCCACCTTCCTGCCATTCAAATTTTCCTTTCCTACTACACTTCTCATCATTCGTTCCCTTTTTATCCACACCATTTATCCTAAATATTTAAACTCAGACACTCGTTCCAGCTGCTCACCATCTAACATAACTTCACACTGAGGACTGTCCTTACTCACAACCATAACCTTACTCTTATCTACATTTAGTTTCAAACCCCTCCTTTTTTTACACACCCTCCCAAATCTCTACCAATCCTCTCAAACTCTCTTCAGATTCACTGCACAAAAAGAAGAAATACATATATAATAGATAGGGCACCCTCCATTTCTCTTTCCATTCTCCATCATTTCTAACACCTTTTCCTGCACCCTCTCTAATTTCTTTCATAACCTCTCCATATACCAAATTGAATTAACAAGTACACATACTATGAATATTAAACCAATCACTTTCGACACCATATATCACCAACACCTGCCGTAGAGCTTCCCTATTAATTCTATCATACGCCTGTTGCAAATCCATAAAACCTAAATACAATTTTTTATTCTTCTCCCTCATTATCTCAATCATTTTTTTCAATGTAAAGATTTGATCCACACATCCTCTACCACTCCTAAACGCACCTTGTTCTTCACCAATCATTCCTTCAGTCACTCGACAAACTCTTTTGACCAAAATAACCAGCATATATCTTCCCTTAGAACACTCAGTAAACATTCTCCTATAATTCTTACCAGTTGCTCTTATCCCCTTACCCCTTGTAAAGGGTACTATTATGATCTCCAATCCCTCGAACTATATCCTCCATTAAAACGCTTTGTTACACAACTTCCAAAATCCAAATCAATCACCATCTCGCGCCCTGTTTCTTGATTCATTTCCACCAGTGATTTCATCTTATACCTTCAGATTTACCATTCTTCAAGTTTCTCACTCTATCCATTACCTCTTCCTTACCAATGACCTCATCCCCAAAATACCTATTCCTTCTTGCACCACCAAACCAACACCCATTCACTATCACCTCTTCATTACTCTCAATGTTATAGCGCAGATATTCGAAGCTGTTCCTTCCACCACTCCCCTCCACATTCCATTTCACTCAATTTACGAAAGCACCATCCTTATTCATTATTCTAAGCAGATTCACCCCTTAGTCTCATTCTTAACCTTTTGCTCTTCCTTCCAGAAGGAGCTTCCTATTTTCCCTTATAAGTCCCCATTCATCCTCCTTCCAAACTGTTCATTTAAATCTTTTTTTTTTCTCCTACCTTTTAGTATTTTTTTTTTCCTCATATAATTCCAAACGTCTTTTGAAACTTCATCAATGGCTTTTAGTATATTCAAACACGCTTCTTTTTTACTTTTAACCGCTTGCATCACCTCTTCATTCCACCACTCACTGTTAACATTCTTACTCCTACTTTAGCACATCCACATATTCCTTTGCACTGCTAAACAACTGCTTCCTTCCATTTGCTTTCAGATTTGTTCAGTTTCAACTTGTTCACATTCAACTGATTTTACTTCCTCTCCATCCAAGCCCCCACTAACTTAATTTTACAAGCAACATAATGATCCGATAATTCCATTCCTAAACCCCTCAAAGATTTAACATCCAACACATACTTCAACATCATCTTCACCAACACAAAATCAATCATACTTTTCACTTCGATACTATCTCTACCTACACTAACTCTAGTATACTTATGAATTCTCTTGTGTTTAAAAATAGTATTACTTCCACACACCTCTCTCCTCACAGAAATCAAATCATCTTCCTCCCATTTTCTCCCGACATCCCAAAACCACCAAATTCAAAATATTCTTAGTAACCGTCTATAATCAAAGAGGAAAGAATTTTTACTTTTTTATTTACTGAAAAGTTTATTTAGTAATTTTTATAATGGAATCTAGTTATTATCTTCTAGTAAATAAAATTTAAATATACATTCATTTGTACTTTTATATTAAATTTTAAAAATTATTTTTTTCTTTCTCATTTATTTCAAATATTTTGAAGGTATAATGAGTGAAAATCTTGAATAAAATGTAACTAGGCACACTAATAATGAAATAATATAGTTGTTATTATTGCATATTATTAATTTTTCAAAATATCTCTCAATTTGTTGAAAATAATAGCTAAAATTTAAAAAAACATAAGAACCCACTGGCAGTTGGGCTTTTTTTTATTAGGTGGGCTTTTTTGTTTTGTTTTTTTTGGGTGGGGTTTTTAATGCCAACCCTGCTAAAAGTTGTATACATAGTTTAACGATGGTGACGAGAACCAAACTGATGGTCAGGAAACGCGTCTAGACATTCGAGCACAGGAACAAGACGGGAGGCCACTATTCTCTCCATCAGCTTGCATGTGTCGAAGGTCAATGAAATCGGTCTATGATTATTTGCAAAAGTTGGGTCCTTGGGAATAAAGAGAGAAAATGCAATATTTACCGTCACGAGACATGGTAGGAAGACGTCCCTGTTACCCAGATTCTATTAAATAGACTGAAGAGAAATGCCGAGGCTGACGGAGGAACTTGCAGTAGCATCTGAAAGGATATGCCATCAGGGACAGGTGGTCCATCATTGCAAAGTTTGAAGGCTTTCCGAAATTCCGCGCTGGTAAATAGTTTGTTGTAATCATGGTCCTCCCCAGACGGAACCTAAATGTCTGGGGTCAGCACTCGTAAGCGGTCAGAGCGAAACGGTTCACGATATCGGGACTCGCTGGAGCAGGAGGGAAAGTGAAAACCCAGCTCATCAGCATCCATCCCGGGAGCAGAAATGACATCAGAGGTATGTGGGCCGTGGGTCTGAAGGGTGTTTCCTGGAAGTGTTACGCACAACCTTATAGACCGATGATACAAGTGTAGAAAAATTAACAGGACAGGCGTAGTTGCGGAAATATTGCTTCCTTGTTCGTCTATTGATAAACGTCGATTGAGCAGCTGCAGCTTTAAAATGAATCAAGCTGGAAAGAGTGGTGGGGGGGGGAGGGGGTTAGGTTGTAGAACTTGTAGAGTCTCCGCTTTTGCCGAGTAGACCGAGCACATTCTTGGTTCCACCAAGGAGTCGTTGATTTTCCGTTCCCAGATGAACGGGGGATATGGTCCACTGCCGCCTTGAGGATCGCGTCCTGAAACGCGTTGAAGACTTCCGCAGGAAGAGACGGGAACAGAGTTGTTGCAGAAAGATGGGAGAGTAAGTGGTCTGATAAAAGGAAGGTCAATTCGCTCTGTAGTACCGCCAGCTACAATAAGGTTGTTGCTGGCTTGCTGCGGACTAGGACTGAAGGAAGGATTGACGATCGGGTTTTGGTCACGCCCTTAAAGGAAAGCCGACGTTTCCCACCCAAAACGATCAATAGCCGAGATAGAACACAAGGTGTTGACACAGGAAGAAGTGCCCGTATCAAACCTGTGTTTACACATCCCAATGAGAAATGTAAAATCCCCAATAAGGCCAGGCGACTAGGGCGTAGGTACCTAGGATTCAGGGAGGGGAAAAGACTCTACCCTTCCCACCCCATCAGCAACCGACCCCCCCTCGCCTCCGAACGAGACAGAGCTACCACTCCCCATAGGACGACCGCGACCCCATAAGGTTTCCCTCGTGATATCCTTTGAAGACCCATGGATTGGGGCCCCTGTAATAAGACGAGGCCGAGCAATAGACGAAGAATTGTCCGAAAATTTCATGTTGGCATCCGAGTAAGTTTCGGAATCACCTGAGTATGGCTGATGCCGTTCACTCCTAGGCGTCGTGTTGGATACTATCGTGGGAGAGGTGAAAGTTGACCCACTAGTCGTATGTTTCCACGCTGGTGTTGTGAGCGGCGAGCACGTTTTGGATGAAGAGAATGGGGACCCTTAGTCCGAATAGGGTCATTCTGCTTTAAGAAGTCGGTAACCCGATGCGCAAACGAGTAAGGACGTCTGTTTCGGGAAGACCCACTTTCGGATGGGCGATTGTGACCGGCAGGAGAGCCGATCTGTTTGCCAGGGGAAACTGATGCAGAGCTTTTCCGGGAGATAGTGTAAGGAAGTTCAGACACCGGACAAGGACGGTTGTTATCGACCTCAGAGATTGAACAGGTATCAACATCAGTAGAGAACCCATCGAGTGAGGCATGGATCTCTGCAATGTGGACATCATGAGAGAGGGCTCTGTGTGTTGGGAATGGACTACGAGTGGTCCGGCGGACGATGGTTGGAGAGTTTAGAGTTGTTCTGAACAATAGGAATCACCAAGCCAGGTGACCCGGAATCCTGGACGGAAGGCTGAGCTGGCTTATAGCAGCAGCCAGTGGACACGATGATGTAGAATGAAAATAAAAATAAAGCGGGTATGAAGTTAGACTTGGGGAGTCTGAGAAAGAGCTCGTTAGAGCTAGTTTATTTTGACGACGAGGATGTAAACATTCCTGGAGCAAGGGCTCTATTGATAGCCGACGTGAGGATTGAGTTATTAGGTGGTGCTGAAAGGTCAGAACATCCTCTGCTGGTCTATATGGGGTAGTCCTAGAAACGGGTTTGTTAGGTAAGACTATTGGTTGGGGTGGAGGAGTACCAACCATTTCATCAATATGGGCAACAAAGCCCCTATTGGACTCTGTTCTAGAATTGTCCAGGAAGGGGTCGGGTTGGGGGTAGGGATGCCGCAAGAGGACCGATATATATCGATATTGATATTTTTTTTCGATAGTATCGAAAAAATATCGATGATATTTTTTCAGGCGATATATCGTATATTCGATATTTTATTTCCAGTATCGAATCAACGTATTGGTTTTTTTTACTTCTAGAAATTTTAAGCAGTTTTCTTTTTTCAGAAAATAAAGACGTTTTCGTTTTTGCATTTGTGCTAAAAAAATGCTTAAGTTTTCGTTCGTTTTTGTCAAACTTAGCGCAAAATCGTAAAAAAAATGTCAACAACGGTATAAGATTTTCAATAATTCACGTGTAGACTCGGCAAGCACGGTCAATAGCAACCTTACAGAATTAAGGAAAGTTAACTTTTTACGTTTGATGAGCATTTTTTTACGATTTTGCATTAAGTTTAAATCATTTTTCAATTCTTAAGTTTTTTTTTTTTTTTAGGGCACACAATGCAAATCGATACAACAAAATTTAAGCAAAAAAAAATGGTTGTGTATTTTTCAGGAGCGTGGATGAGGGGACATTTGTGCTGACTGCAAGGAGGAGGACGGAGGAAGGAGGTCAGATGGATCAAAAACAAGAGATGAAGTAAATGCCTATAACGGAAGAACAATTTTCATAAATAAATCCCTATTGCTATTTTACATTTTCAAAGTAGATATTTATAACACTAAGGAAGGTATACTATATAATACAGGATAATACTAGTTTTGAATGTTAAGGTAAATCTTTAATATTAAATTTAATTTAAATCTGAAATAGAGAATAGGCCTATTAAGTTTAATATAGCGAAGATTTTTCTACTTCTACTCTCTTTATTTCTTGTAAACACTCCCTGCTAATTTAAGGGCCATGAAGTGTTTCTTTTTAAAAAGCAATAAAATATATATATATATATATATAATAATATATATATATATATATAATATATATCTATATATATTAACCCTAATTATAATTACTCACAGTTTTGATAATACTGGTTAACATAATTTGAATCAGTTCAATTTTTCTGAAAAATTTTCTAAGTTCAAAAAAATTTCTAAGTTCAGAAAAAGTTAAATTAAGTTAAAGTTTTTAGGTTCTTAAGTGCGAGCTTCTGGAATTATAGGCACGAAGCTTGCCACTCACTAAGAAGTTTCTAAAAAAAACTCCTTAACTTAACTTAAACTTTTCTGAAAAGTTAGAAATTTTTTTTTTGAACAACTTAGAAAATTTTTCAGAAAATATAAACTGATTCATTTCAAAGAAAATACCTATATAGTATATATATAATAAATATATGATATATATAATAATATAAATTATAATAAATATATATAATATTACTATATATACTATATATAATTATATAATTATATATATATATTAATAATTGAGTTGTAGGCGAGACTCCTATAAATCAATCTGCTTTCTCGTGCGTTAGCCACGAGTATAATATTATAAAAAGAAGATCGAATTTTCATAATGTTACGGGGGATAAAATTCTTATTTTTTTTTTGGTTTTTTTTTGCAAAAATTTTCGGTCCACAATTGGAAATGAGAAAATATTACATATACTATATCAAAGATGAATGGTTAAATTGAAACAAAAAAAGTGTAATATTATTACAATTAATTAAAAAACGGGACAGGATACAAAAAAACGTGGAATACAATACGGAGAATGGATGGTGTGTGTGAATTTAAAGTATAAAATTGTTTATAAAAGTTTCTTTGGCATCTCTTATTAACATTCTTTTTTTTATTATAATTCAATAAATCTACATTAAAATTGTATTTTAAATATTATATAATATACGGTATTAGTATTTTATATAGGTATAATCTTGAATAGTAAATGATATGTTTTATAAACCACACATCAGAACAAATATACTAATATTAAATATATAACTATATACTATATATATATAATACTATCTATATTATTTATATAGGAGAGGAGAGAGAGGAGAGAGAGAAGTAAAAAGTTACTGGAGTCGAGCCGCTGATATATATATAAATATATTATAATATATCTTCTATAACTATATATATATATATTAATATAATAATGTCTTATACATATCTTTAGATTTATTTGCAATTTAATATATAGGAATATATACAATGATATATGAAACTTTACTCTTACTGAAGCATTGTGTTAATATAATTACATTATTAATAATATATTCACTAAATAATATATTCATTAAATATTTATTATTAAATAGAATAATTAATATTTAAAATAATATTAATTAATTAGAACAATTCTATTCATTCATTTTCCCCTTATTTATGTTTTTTTTTATTCTCCTAATAAATTAATCTTTCTCCTATATGTGTATCATTTTAAATTTAAATTCTCAGATCAATCTAACATTTCTTCATGGTATTAAAAAAAGGATCTCGAAAATTTGTCCCCACCTGAATAATAAAAAGAAGATAAATCATTTATATGTTTTTATTTTATTTAAAAAAAAAAAAAAAGATAAAAAAAACACTATTCGTTACTAGCTAACGTCCATGAAATTAATTAAATGGTTGTACTTAAATCCGACAGAATTTCAGAAAATTATTTGTTAAAAAAGGAAAAAGTTAAATTTGATCTTAAATTCCATTCAATGTGAATCATGTAAATGCTGTGTCATCTCTGGCTCTCCCTCTCGCTTAATCTCTTCTCCATCCCTGTCAACTCTATTTATATAAATATATAAATAATTATCATGTATGTGTATGGATAGATATCACATAAACATAATGCATGTAATAAAATATACCTAAAAGTTTATATTTATTATATAATATTTAATATATAATATAATAATATATATATATATTAAAAGAAAATTATGTGAATCCGAAATATTATGATCAGATAATTTTTTGACCGATAGTATGAGAGCAATTTGATAGTTTGTGGTATAGATCAAGATATATGTTATATATCGGCATCCCAGTTGTGGGGCCTACAGATTTTAAATTCCGCCTTGTAAACTTTATTCTTTTTATTAAGCACAAATAATTATTTCCCCCTTTAAGAGATGGCTTGACAAATAAATAATCGAATATTGTCGCATAAAATGAATGAATACACAATGTATCCGCGGAGCGTAACCGTGGAAACCGCGCCCACCCCTGTACGGAGGACCATGGGTGTGGCCTCGATGAGCCTTCCGGAATTGCTTCCAACACGGATAAGACGCGAGCCCAAGAATTACACCCAAGTTCCGGACCAGCCTCCTCATTGGGTTTGCCGAGGTTAGGGTTCCCAAAACCACATTAATAGGCGGCTCGGAGAAAGACGAGAGCTCCCTTTTGACATGTCCCTCACCACGGGAAAGTAGGCAAGATGGGCATGAGTTACGCACAGAGACCACAGCTCGATATTGGTGAGACTACCATAAGAGATTCGGGAATACGCAGGGGTAGACGTCTGAAATTGGGAGGAGACAGATATCAACTGGGGAAGGGAAGGGAAGGTAAAAGAAGAACGAAGTGTGTGAATGAAAATATAAAAGGAATAAAACATAATAAAACTACAAGACTTATAAACAACAAGACAAAAAATAATAATAAAAATGAAGACGAATAATAAGATATTCCAAAATAAGAATACATAAGGCAGGGGATAAACAAACAGAAATAAAAAAAAAATGAGAAAGTGGCTCCTTGCAGACACAAATTGTCCTGTGCCCCTCCGGTCACGATGAAACTCTTGAATAGATTTTAGGCATTTTTAAATGTTAAAATTTGTTATAAAAATTTTAAAAAGTAATAATTTTATATTTAATAAAGCATTTTTTATAATGTATAATAAATTTTATTTCCATGCATATAATTTTTATTTGTAATATTTTATTATCGATTTGTCAGATCCTCCTTGGCGATGCTGGGGAAGAGAAAGGATTCCAAAATGAAAAGTAGTTTCAAAGAAGCAGACCTCAAACGTCAGTAACGCTTGATCAAACTATTAAAAAGAGTCATCTAAAAAACCCCTTTGCAGATTTTGTAATTTTTAAGTTTTAAATAAAAGCAAAGATGAGTTTTAAAGCCATTTAAAGAATAACCAAAAATAAACCCCCCCAAAAAAGAAAGATTAAATGTGCACATTGTCCTTATGACTGTAATTTAAAATCTAACCTAAAATCATTTGCTAATTCACAGCAATTTATATAGAGAGGGAAAGTGATCGGATTAACGACGTATATCGAAGAAAGTGATAGTAAATTCATCAGATGGGTGAAGGAGCACGAAACAAGGAAAGCGATGAGAAACATCTTTAACAGCCAAAAAAAGTGATTACCTACGGAATTATGATAATCCCTAACGACGACCAAAAACAGAAGGAATGACAAAAAAAGGAAAAGATGAAACACCTAAGAAAAGAGCACAGAAAAGCAAGAAGAAAAAACATGAAAAATAAATTGGAAGGACATGCATTTGCACAAGGAATACAAAAATATAGAACAGGTGTATATAGATAAAGAAAAAGTGATAAGAAGCAATATGCAAGGGGTATCTAAGAAAAGAAGATGAAGAACATTGTAGGGGCAGCAGGAACTAGCATGTACACCAATTGGTTCAAGAGAGAATAGAGAAGGAAAATTTTTACAAATGCCGAATGTGTAAAGTATCTCCGGAAACAGTTAGCCATATATTATCAAGCTGTGACACACTTCCTCGGTCGCAAGCACTACAAACCGAAAGACATAATACATATGCAAATTAATCATTTTAGAATTTTGAAAAAATAGCAAAAATACCAATAGAAGCACCAAATACTGGAACACAACCCAACGCAATAGAAGAAAATAACCAAGCGCTAATACTAATACGACTATAGCATTCCCACAGATGTACATGTAAGACATAACAAAAAAACAGTTGGTAAAAAGATAAAAGAAAGAACAGGCCATACAATATAGATAGGAATTCCATGGGACGGCAGAGTATCAGCATATGAAACTGAAAAGGAATTAAAGTACCCACCTGAAAATACTCATTACAAGGAAATTGGAAAATGACATTGATAGAGCGAGAAGTATCCCTTGGTAATGGAAGTATGGGAGTGATAAAAAAAAGCTTAAATCAATATATTGAAAGACTACCGGTGGAAGTAACAACGTTGGAGATGAGCTCAATTATAATACGACAGAGCGCCAGAATACTGAGAATGGTTCTTGGGTGTTAAAGAACCTGCCGGGACAACCATATGCGCTTAGGCCCGAGGTTCGGGCCCGCGCATTAAATGGTAACCCTTAAGAAAGGTGAAATAAAAAAAAAAAAATTTAAAATTGTTCAAATGTGCCTATTGCACCTATAAATGTAATAGGAAAGGAAGCCTAAAGATACACATGCTTAAGCTTCACTAATGAAAAAGAAAACAGATTACATAATGCGACAACATCAGAGTGGAACAAGGTCTAAGGTGGGAAGAAAAAACGCAAAAGAAAGACAAAAATATTAAAAGACAAATTCGAAGCAGAAAGGAAGAAGAAACATTTAAACCAGTGGAGACAACAGCAATGGCAAAAGAATATAAGAAAATCATTGATGAAAGTTATATTGATAAGGAAAATCAGTGGGAGATACTCACGAGGGACGATTGCAAGCCCGAAGAAGAAAGAGTGATTAATAGCTGCTCAGGGATAAAACAATTAGGCACAAGATGGCGATCGAAAGCAATATAGAAAGGGAGAAGCATCAGCGACATATTTAGAATGTGTGAAGAGACACAGAATCAGTCCTCACATTCTAGCAGACTTCAGATTCTCTGGAAAAAAAAACCTATACACTGAATGGCATAACACATCTGCAAAGTGAATCCATTTTAAATTGTGCCAAAAGTATAACTTCAGGACAGAAGCGGTCAACTACTGGAAACACAATCCCCCAGAATAGAAGACATGAGAGGTTCTGCTACTCTATGATTCTGTCATCCAACGGATGCAGTCACCCATAATAGACCGGACATCGTAGTTTAGGATAAGAAGGAGATCAAAAGTGTTATATAATAGAAGTGGGAGTCCCCAATATAATAACGTGGTGGTCATATGAAATAGAAAAGGAGGTAAAATATCAAAGACTCAAACCACGAAATAAGAAGAATGTGGAACACCAATGACATCGTGGTGATTCCAATAATAGTTGGAACGACGGGTGTAATAAAGAAGAGTCTCATAAAACATCTGGAGAAGCTCCCAGTATCTGTCAACACACTGGAAATGAGCGTCAATGGTTGTAAGGAAAAGCTAAGCAGTCAAGGACTTGTGTTGGGATTTGGGTAAAAAATCTTTTTGGGAATGTCCTTATGGTCAAGGTTTGACCACGGACATCTAAGATCTAAATACCTATAGATCTCCGAAACCCCTTAAAAGGGAGAAAAAAAAAAAAAAAATGAAATTATTTAAATGTTTCTGAGTGCAGCTATGAAATGTAATCGGAAAATCACTTAGAAAGACATATCTGTGCATCGGAATATAAAGTTATTTAAATGTTCTGAGTGCAGTTATGAATGTAATCAGAAAGGAAGCTTAAAAATCCACTTGCTAAATCATGAAAATGTAAAATTGTTTAAATGTGCTGAGTGCAGCTTTGAATGTAATCAGAAAGGAAACTTAAAATCACATATGCTTGTGCATCGAAATATAAAGTTATTTAAATGTTCTGAGTGCAGCTATGAATGTAATGATAAAAGAGATCTAAAAATCCACTTGCTAAATCATGGAAATATAAAATTGTTTAAATGTACTGAGTGCAACTATGAATGTAATCGGAAATCTCTCTTAAAACGACATATGCTTGTGCATCGAAATATAAAGTTATTTAAATGTGCTGATTGCAGTTATGAATGTAATCGGAAAGGACATTTAAAAAGACACATCATGCATAAGCATGTTCCGAGTGCAGATATGAATGTAATCATAAATTTAATTGCGAAATATTTAATAAGCATGGAAATATATAACGAGTAACAACATAATTAGTGAAGAGCGAAAATGGCGCTGCAATCGTTCTTATGAAATTAAAGAACAATTAGTGATTAGTAAAGTGATAATGGAAAACAGTAGAAGAGGTCAAAAGAATTTGTGTTATGCAGGTCTGCGGGGCCGGAAAATCTTTTACCGGCTCCGGCTCCGACTTCAGTTCTTAGCCATAATTTCATCTCTACTCATATCATTATTTCTCCAAAATATAAGTTGTAAAATTTTATGGTATTATAAATAAGTTGATTATTAGCGACACCTTATGTTTGGAAATACTTTGGTTTGAAATTTTTTAAAAAAAAAAAAAATATAATTATAACTTTACTTTCTTCCTCTATACAAAGAAAAGACTTTGAATAAAATTAATTTCTTTTTGAATTATAAAAAATGTTGATATAATTTTATTAAAATCTTTTCTTAAAAAATAAAACTGCTTCAAAAAAATCCTCCTTTAATGATTTATAGTTAGATTTTTATTACTTTTTAAATCTGAAAATAAGCCGCTGAACACTTACTCGAGTGTGAGGCAAAGCTGTAACTGTGTAAGCACCACTTACTCGAGTTGAGACAAATTGTAACTGTGTAAGCACCAACTTGAAAAAGTGTGAGGCAAATCTGTAACTGAGTAAGCACCACTCACCTCGAGTGTGAGGCAAAGATGTAACTATGAAGCACCACCCACTCGAGTGTGAGGCAAAGCCGTAACTTGTGTAAGCTCACACTCACGTCGAATTTGATTTTTAAATCGGAAGATAAGCACTCGACATTCACTCGAGTGTGAGGCAAGCTGTAACTGTGTAAGCACCAACTCACTCAGTGTGAAGCAAATGCTGTAACTGTTAAGAAACAATCTTCAAAATTTACGATACCTGATTGCCTGCAGAAACCTGTGACAATTATTTCTGTTCCATTCGTCCGATTATCCTTTAAATAATTCTGCATTATATATTTTTCAAGAGGATTTGGGTTGAATATCTTTATTGAATGTCTGTCATTTTCAATCGCTTTGTGCGTTCCGTGCTACAGTTGGTCCCATTGCCTATCAACATTGGCTTCTTCATCTTCGCCTGACAATACCACAAGAAATAATTCCTGAAACTGGTGAACTATCTGACTTTGACTTGGGATTCCTGTTCGATAGTGTTTTAGTTCAAAAAAAGCATTCCTAGCTTTTAATAGATCTTCAGTCTGAAGGTGCTGAAACATTTATCAACATAAATGGGCGAAAAAATATTTTGTTTTTAGTTAACATTCTTCCTTTTCCCTCCTTTCATGGAATTTTT
>JABUQX010002942.1:0-15353 GCA_015478945.1 Trachelipus rathkii
ATATATGGTTAAGTTATGCTGATTCCTTTAATATTTTTGGGCTCACTAAGGCAAGTAGGTGTTGCCTACTCTGAACCACGAGCCGCCACTGGATATATATATATATATATATATATATATATATATATATATATATAGCAGTTAGCAATAGTATGTTATATATATATATATATATATATATAGTTATATTATATATATAGTTAGTATATTACATATATATATACATATATATATATAGGGTTGGGATTAAAAAACGTTCTTTTTTTTTAAAAACTTTTTTTTTTTAAAAAAGACCAAAGGCCAAAATTTTTTGTTTTTTTTGTTTTTTTTTTAAATTACTTATTTTTCATATATATCAAGTCTTTTTAGGGTATTTAGCATTAAAATACAGTAAATACAATATGTTAAAAGAGGTATACAATATATAAAGTAGAGTTTAGTACTTAATAAAGTTTTATTAGTGCTCTAGGGCATATAATTATTACATTTCACATGATCTGATTATTATTATATATATATATATATATATATATATATATATATATATATATATAAATACATATATATATATATATATATATATATATATATATATATATATATATATATATATATATATATATATATTCTTCATCTACCTTTTTCTCCCCAAGACTGGTGGTAAGGTGCGTAACAAGCATCAGAAAAGAAAAGCAGTAGAAGAATATGACAAAAGTCGAAAAGAAAGCCCAGCCTTACCTCTGTTCCATTAATTAGTAAGGACTCGTCGCAGTCAGAAAATCCACCCTATAGCTTCACGGGACTGTGACGGACCCTCACTATGGTAAATCGTCAGTGTAAGGGTTCATCCCTTGACCCTCACAAAACCCCGCCATTCTCTCTTATTATGCACCTTTATTCTCGCCTCTGCCAAACTCAAATTTCTTGTCCTCATTCGTTTACTGGTTCAATCCACTTTTTTCTTCGATCTCCCAGCCGGTCGGTTTTCAACACACTCGCCACTATACATCTGCTTAAAAACCGACTATCATTCATCCTTTCCACATGACCAAACCATCTCAACATACTTTCATTTATTCTCTCGTTTACCCCTTTCTTCACACCACACAACTCTCTAATATGTTCATTCCTCTTTTTATCAATTCTCACACCTAGCATGCCCCTAAGATTGCCCATCTGAACACATTGAACTTTAGACTATACTTATTCCAGACCATAGTCTCATTCCTACTATACATAACACAGGTAACAACATACTGTCATGTAAGACCCTAGCGCACTAAAGACTTAGTCCCTTTACATTCACCAACGATTTAATTGCACCAGCCACCTTCCTGCCATTCACAACTTTCCTACTAAACTCTGCATCATCCGTTCCCTTCTCATCCAACATATACCCTAAATATTTAAACTCAGACACTTGTTCCAGCTGCTCACCATCTAACATAATCCTTCACACAAGGACTGGTCCTCACTCACAACCATAACTCCAACTCTTATCTACGTTTACTTTCAAACCCTCTCCTTTTACACACACCACCCTGCCAAATCTCTACTCTCAATCCTCTTAAATTCTTCAGATTCGTCTGGCTGCTAGTTATCCGCATAATAGGTAGGGCACCCTCCACTCATCTCCATCATTCTAACACCATTTCCTGTCACGCCCACCTTCAATTCTTTCATAACCCCATCCATATACAAATTGAATAACCAAGGAGACATAACACAACCCTGTCTCACTACAAATTGAATAACCAATCACTTTTGACACCATTTATTCTTACACACGCCTCATTATCGTCATACATACTTTTGATTCCATTCAGAAGCCTATCACCAACACTATATATCACTAACACCTGCCATAGACCTTCCCTTTTAACCCTATCATACCCCTGTTGCAAATCCATAAAACCTAAATACAATTTATTCTTCCTCTCTCATTTTCTCTATCATTTGCTTCAATGTAAAGATTTGATCCACACATCCTCTACTACTCCTAAACGCACCTTGTTCTTCACCAATCAGTCCTTCAGTCACTCGACGCACTCTTTCGACCAAAACACCAGCATATATCTTCCTAAAAACACTCTGTAAACTAATAAACTAATTTCCTACAGTTCCCTTTATCTCCTTACAGCTTATATAAAGGCAATTATTACTGTTTCTCCTCCAACTCCTCGAAACTGTCTCTCATATTCTTAATGTCTTAATGTCTTAAGATCCAATCAATCACCATCTTGCCTCCGTTCTTGATCATTTCACCAGTAATTTCATCTATACCTGCATATTTACCATTTTTCAACTTTCTCACTCTACCCATTACCTCCTCCTTGCTAATTACCTCATCCACAGAATACCCTTTTCTTCTTACACCATTAAACCCATCTACAGTCATTATCACCTCATCATTACTGCCAATATTATACAGATTTTCAAAGTGCTCTTTCCACACTCCACTCACATCCATTTCTCATCAGTTACAAAAACACCATCCCTATCTCATTATTCTAAGCAGGTTCCCCTTATTCTCATTCTTAACCTTTCGTCCTTCCTTCCAGAAGAGCTTCCTATTCCTTGTAAGTCCCATTCATCCTCCTTCCAAACTGTTCATTTACCTCTTTTCTTTTCTCTTACGTATGCATCTTTTAGCATTCCTTTTTTCCTCCTTATATAATTCCAAGCATCTTTCTTTTGAAACTTCATCATTTGCTTTTAGTACATTCAACCATGCTTCTTTTACTTTAACCGCTTGCATCACTCCTTCTATTCCATCACTCACTGTTATCATTCTTACTTCCTACTTTAGCACACCCATACTTCTTTTTGCACTGCTAACAATTGCTTCCCTCATTTGCTTCCCAGATTTATTCAGTTTCATAATTTGGTTCACATTCAACTGATTTACTTGCGAGCGTTCTAACTTACCTATCCTTATTACCTTGTTCACTTAACTTCTCACTCTTAATTTTATCCACTTCCTTCCGTATCACCTTCCTCTCTGTCCAAGCCCCCACTAACTTAATTTTACATAGAACAACATAATGGTCCGATAATCCCATTCCTAAACCCCTACTGATTTAACATCCAATACTCAACATCTCCTTCACCAACACAAATCAATCATACTTTCACTTCAATACCATCTCTACCTACACCAATCTAGTATACTTATGGATACCTTGTGTTTAAAGAAAGTATTACTTACACATATACCTCTCCCCCCTCACAGAAATCAATCACCTTCCTGCAACATTCTCATTTTCTCCTGACACCCCAAACCAACTGTTACACCATCCTTTTTTTTTGATCATATATATATATATATATTAGAGATAGCAGCAGCAGTTGGGTAAAGTAATATACAAAAAGATATGATATATATATATATATATATATATATATATATATATATATATATTATATATATATATATATATATATATATATATATACTGTATATATAAATCCGTATTAATAGTCAATATTTAGGCCTAGAAGGGGTATTATACTACTGTATAATTTAAAACATTCTTTAATATACATAAAAGAGGTAATTTTTTTAAAAAAGAACAAAAAAAATATTTTGTTTTCTTTTAAAAAAAGATCTCTCTTTAAAAACAAATTAAAAACAGTATCATCCACCAAGGGATATAAATAGAATATAGTGTATATATATATATATTAAGTCATATATAACAATATATATATATATAAGTTATATAGAAATATATATATATATATATATATATATATATATATATATATATATGGGTGTGTTTCGTGTGTGTGTGTATGTGTGTGTGTGTGTGGATAAATTAAGTACATGTAAGATAAAATAAGGAAATTTGGTGCACAGAAAGTTGACACAAAGATTAAATAGATTAAAATTAAAAACTTCAATGTTGTTAAATATCGTGAATGGAAATTATTATTATTATTATTATTATTATTATTATTATTATTATTATTATTATTATTATTATTATTATTATTATTATTATTATTATTATTATTATTATTATTATTATTATTATTATTATTATTATTATTATTATTATTATTATTAGTGTTGTTATTATTATTAGTGTTGTTATTGTTATTTTCGTTATGCTATTGCTTATTTTTATCAATATTTAGGGATATTAGTATACTAGGTTTTATCACATTAGTGCACATTTTGGAATGATATGAATAGAGCGTTAGGTTTTATTATATTATTTGCCTGGGATTATTAATATGTTGAAATTTCATTTTTGGCTTTATTATTATTATTATTATTAATATTATTATTATTATTATTATTATTATTATTATTATTATTATTATTATTATTATTATTATTATTATTATTATTATTATTATTATTATTATTATTATTATTATTATTATTATTATTATTTATGACGTTATTATGTTTATTATTATTATTATTATTATGCTAATGCTGAGTTATTTTATTATTGCAGGGAACGATTTCAGGAACGATTCCAGGGACGAGTGTAGGACTCTACTCCAAAAAAAACGGTTCCAAGGAAATCTTGGACAAATTTGAGTCCGGAAAATAGGTTACGAGTTGAATCGATCAAAACAGGCTACGCGCCAGATTTCGAGTGAGGCACGTCACTTACGTAAACTACGGCCTTTCTTAGAACTGGGTCAGGACCTCAGGGATTCTGGGATCCATTATAACAGGAACTTTTTGTTAATCAGGATTGATGAGTTTGGCTGGAGACATAAGTCGAAATTGAACATCGAATACCAAAGGAAGTATTAGTCCAGTAATAATTTGTATTCGGATAAATTGACTTATAAATATAAATTATTGACTTATCTTGTACAAAAAGGGAATATATACATATATTATTCTAAGTATAAGGGATTTTGGGTAAATATATTTTCGCCCTTGTTTTTTCTATGAGTGTGGAGGAAATAGATAAGACTGATAAGTCAATCCCCGAAGGGACTGAAGAGCCTCATTCTTATTTTTTATATATATATATATATATATATATATATATATATATATATATATATATATATATATATATATATATATATATATATATATATTGGTAATAGGTTTAAGGTTAAAGATATATATATATATATATATATATATATATATATATAAACTATCCTTGTTTGTTTTCACAGGAATCCCTCTAGGAGAATGAACCTTGCTTCCATTATAAGAAAGGTTAAGCACCTTATCATTAGTGGCCAGTATATTTATTTTAAAGCGATTATATATCATTGGTGGTGCCACTGACTCATATTATAACAATAGGCCTGAAGAAAATAACACTAAGTATAATCACGATTGTAGGCAAATAAATTAAAAGAAAATAAAAGCGAAGAGAGAGAAAAAAAGTTGATGATGTTTCAGTGCACAAAAGAGTATTGTTTTTTTTTTTTCGTTTGAATTTGTTTTCATTTACAAGTTTGATATAATTAGAATTTTTTGTTAAAGGATAAATTTTGATAGAATAATAAAGTAATAAAATTTGATAATAAAATTTTCTTTTTTGAATAAATTGTTTTTGTTTTCGATAAAAGGAATTTATAGCTCCTTTTTTTGGCTAATCAGTATTTTTTTCCCAGGTGTTTTTTCTCTTTTGTGTTTATGATTGTTGCGGCAAGCACCAAGGAGCAGTGGAGAGTGAAAAGAATTTTTTTCTCTTTTTTAGCTGATTTCTTCTGCCTAACATTCATTCCTAGTCAAGGAAAAGCTCCAGGTCACTATAATTTCTGAGGAGTAATAAAATAAATTTGTGTGAACTTCTTTGTCCTTGCTTAGATGGTCAAAATTTATATATATATATATATATATATATTAGTTATATATATATATATATATAGTATATATATATATATGTATATATATATATATATATATATATATATATATATATATATATATATATATATATATATATATATATATATATATATTTTTATATTTTTTTTTTTTAAATAGAGTTAACAGATAAGAATCAGGGAGATATAGTAAAAATGAGAATTAAACAGGCTAATGAGGAACTAAGTCCAATTGGGTACTTGGAAATATTAAAAAGTTCCATAGAACGGGAATAAAACTCGGATGTAAAAGGAATATTGTCAGTATTGGATGGACTGGCACAAGTACTAAGGAGTAAAGAATCTGCAAATATAGGAAAAGACAAATGAGGTAAAAGAAGTTGTCAATATAGGACAGAAAGGTGAAGTTAGAGAAGCTGCCACCATAACACAAAAAATAGGATGTAAATATTGAGGAGAGCTACTAGAAATGTAGTTAGCCCATGAACAGAATACCAGGAGGAAAGATATAACAAAGAAGAAGGCACGATATGATTCAGATGAAGGAAGTAGTTCCGATAAAACAGCAAGTGTTCCATTTGATGTTGTAACTGAGTATGACAACAATAAGCCTAAGAGGAAGAATAAGAAGAGAAGGAAGAGAACAGAAAGGAAATATACTGTTGACGAAAGCTCCACTACTGAAGATGATTCCGAAGCTGAGAGTGAGCTGGATCAGGGAGGAAAAAAATGGCTCGAAAGGTTAGTAGAATTAAAAGAGTCAGGAATAGAATATAATAAGGCGGTAAGTAGGATATTCATCGTTCTGGCGGGGGAAATGGTAGAAGTGATGAAGTCATTTAGTAGGGCTAATGTTAAAGCTGTGAAACCCTTAAAGTATGGGAAAGAGAAAGTGCAGAAAATTGAGGCATTCATAGAGGACTATGACAACTCATGCACTAACATCTCTATGAGTTAAGAAATTACAGAAGGTCCAGTACTATGTGACATACTATATCTACAAGGGCGAAGGTTATATATAGTACTATTGTAGCAAGGTTGAAGAGCTGGTGTAAGGAAGAAAAAGAAAGCGAACAGATAGATCTGCAAAAAGAGTTTTGGAAGATGGAAATGCAAAAGCATGAAAAGGTAGCTGAATTTGCTCTGAGGATCCAGACCACTTATGAGGCAGCCACTAAAGAGGAAGACAGAGACAAACAAGTACTGAAGAAACAATTTTTGAATTGCTTGCCAAAAACCATGGCAAGGCGATTTAAAATAAGGATGGGAAGTAAAAAAGAAAGTGCTAAAGTAAGATGGAAGGACATTTTAAATTGAGCACAGGAGGAAGACCAATTAGATGACCAGGAAGAAGAATCTAAGGATGAGGGCATACCAATATGGGTCACTTTGAATGAGGAAGCTAGTAAAGAGGGCACATATGCGGATGAAGTACGCTATGGTAGGCCGGTATACGAACAAAATACAAACACAAGAGAGTATACCAGACAGAGCAATAGGAGGTATGGTGGTGAAGAAAAAGGTGTTACTGGTGTAACAGGTTAGGTCACATTAAAAGAGAATGTTGGAAGTATAATGGATGGTGCTTAAGATGTGGAAGTGGTGACCAAGAGGAGGCTCCAAACAGTACGAACAACAAGTTTCAGAAGACAGGACCAACTGGACACGGGCAGACAAGAACAACATGGTAGGAGACACATTGAAAAGAAATGTTTGTTGTGCGAAGAAACAGCACAGTGGAGGGAAACTTATCCTTTAAAAGAAGAAATGGCAGAATGGATAAAGAAGAAAAAGATACAGATAGCTTCGGGAAACGAGGGAGCTCCGTCAGCACCGGGGACGAGTCGGAGCGAACTCCCAAATAAATAAATCATCTTCAGAAATTAGCCCGTATATTCAAGGCTGTGTGATATTGGACCCAGAGTCAGAAGAATTCATAAGTAGGAAAACTGAGAATGTTGAGTATGCCTTACCACAGAGGATACCTAGAAATAAAGGGAGAGGAACGAATACAGTAAATACTATAACAGGGATTTATCATGCAGTGAGTAGGACTTCTAATGAAGGTTGGCAAGGTATCAATATAACAGCTTTATTGAAATTTATTGTAAAATTAAATAACGTGGAAATGCCAGCTATAATTTATTCAGGGTCTCAGTATTGCATTATAGGACAAGAACAGTTCTGGAGGATTCGAAATCCTGAAGTTATAAACAAGGTGATGAGACTACGAGGAGTAGGAGATCCGCAGTTGATTGTAGAGTCCCATCGGACAGTAAAATTAAGAATCTCTATTGATGACATCAGTTATGGTTCTGCGGACTTCATCGTGGTAGAAAGGTTAAAAGAAGGAACAAAATCAAAATAGATGTAAGAGATAGATCATTCACAAGGTATGGTGAACATAATATAGCAGAACAGGTATATTTTACAGAAAGATCTGGGAACTGTGTGAGAATCGTAACATCCCTACCAGTGTGCACAACAGAAGAAGTTACCATTACAACAAATGATTGGATCCCAGGGAAAGCAGAATGGAATTCACAAGAAATTAAGCCCAGAGAAGAAAGATATTATGATATTAAACCAGAAGAATTGTTGGTTGAAGGAGAAGAACGCAAAAGGAGAGGATATAACAAACGCTTTAAGGTAATACCAGGATTGGTGAAATGGAGTGCAAAAGAAGGAAATATATTAATAAGGAAACTGATACCAGGACAGGGAACAAGGGAAAAGAAGAAAATAGGAAGATCTAACTTAGTATTGGATGAGAAGATAACTTACAAAAATATGAAAACAGAGGATGTACGGTAAATACAATGGTGCGAGAAACAGGAAAACATGGAACCATTGAGGAAGAATGAACGAAGGAAAAATTAGAAAAATAAATTACATTTATGGAAGAACTAAAACAAGAACAACTGAGGAATGTCATCGATGTTCTGTATAGACAAAAAGGAGTGTTCAGCAAGGGAGATTCGGATGTGACTGAAACATCCATGACACCATATAGGATACGGTTGCATGACTACACTCCTATCTATCAAAGGGCAAGAAGGTTTGATCAAAGGACAAATGAGGAGATCGAAAACCAGGTTCGGGAATTGTGTCTGAAGAATATCGTGGAGCCATGTGCAGCCAAATGGAGTTCTCCAGTGGTACCTGTCAGGAAGAAGGATGGAACGCTTCGTCTATGCATAGGCTATAGACGCTTAATTAAAGTAACAGAAGCAGATAGATTCCCGATGGCTAGTATCACCGAAACGATTTTTCATTTCATGGGGTGAAATATTACACTTGCCTGGATTTAGTGAAAGGATAATACCAAATGCAGTTTGGAGATGATAGTAATGATTTTACTGCATTTTCTACGGTTAGTGGGCAATAACGATTTAAAAGGTTGAGTTTCGGATTGAAAAATGGACCAGCAGCATTCCAGAGAGAGATGCAGAGGATACTGACAGGATTCAGCCGCGATAGAGTAGTAGTGTACGTGGATGACGACCTACTAATATCAAAGGAATTTGAAGAGCATCTGATATTGATTGAGCAGGTTTTACAGCGATTTTCCGAAACAAACGTTAAGATCAAGATTAGCAAGTGTAGTTGGGTCCAAAAAGAGGTTAAATTTTTAGGTCATATCCTCAGCAGGACAGGAATAAGGAAGCTTCCAGAATTTATGGACTAGGTGGATAAATTAAAAAGACCAAACAATGTGAAAGAATTAAGACGGATACCTAGGAATGATAAACTTCCAGCGAAAGTTCATTAGAAACTGTTCAGGAGTGGCAGCGCCTCTTAGTGCATTAACAGGAGGAAAAGGAAAGGAGAAAATCGAATGGACGGATGAAAGGATCAAGGCTTTTGAAGGTTTAAAAAGATTAATGAAAGAATCAGTGGAATTGGCATTTCCAGACTTCGTAGAAGGCAGTGCAAAATTGGAACTTTATGTAGATGCAAGTGGAATCGGCATGGGTGCAGGTTTGTGTCAGGAACAGGAAGGCGAAAGGAGAGTAATCGCGTATAACTCCCACTCATTCAATGCGTGTGAAAGGAGGACATCTACCATAGAAAGGGAGTTACTAGCTATCAGATGGGGAATCAAGAGTTTCCGCCCTTTCCTGTTGGGTCAAGATTTCATACTTTACACCGACCATAGACCCTTAGTGTACCTCCATACAATGAAGCTGGTAGATAGTAAGTTGGCCCGCGTTTTAGATGATCTAGGCGAGTATAGTTTCCAAATACAGTACTACCCAGGAAAGGACAACGTCTTTGCAGACACATGGTCTCGCTGCCAAAGAAATCCAGAGGAAGAGGTTGATATTACGGATCCAGAGGTCTACCGAAAGGATTAGAAGTAATAAGGTTAGTGCCAGGAGGTGCTGATTCCTTGTTCTTGAGCTTGGAGAAAATTTTAAAAGAGGAACAATTACAGAAGAAGGACTATAAGGAATTAAGAAGGTTCTTATTTGATGCTTTACTAAATAATAGGAAGTTGTATGCGTTGGACAGGAAACCAAAATCTTTAAAGTGGTTGAAGACTATTAGGATTCCAGGAAGAGAACCAGTTCCCGAAGGATTACTAGTAGCCAGTGATGATTTCAACCTAAGGATTTGGCTACATCATGGAATCTGTTGTTCGGTTATTTATATTGGACCTAAAGCAAGTAAACGTAATGACTCAAAGGATATTCATATACAGGTATTAGGAGGGTCCCATTTTAACCCATTAAAGGACGATGGTACATTTGATGCAAATAAGGATGATACCATAGTGGATGAACTGATGATTAAGGAACAAGAAGTACCATCTGAAGAGGAAAATGAAAGCTGCCTGGACAGTGAAGAAAGTGAAGAAGATAATCTGTTACAACAACCATCGGAGGAAGGATTAGGGGTAAACTTGTTAATGAAGGAAAGAGGACACCACTCTCGGTTAAACGGCAATCATAAAATAACAGGAGTTGCATGGCAGGACATTTCTATTGGCGAAGTCTCTAGGTGTGCCTTTCTGGATACAGGGTCAGTCATCAGCCTGGTTCAAGAAACAGTTGTCAAGGAATTGGAACCATTTGGGCATATTTTAAGGAAATGGAGCTTGGATAAATCATTTATTAATGGAATATATATATATATATATATATACTATATATATATATATATATATATATTAGAGGTAAATGTATGAATAGTATGTAACACACAGATATATTTTGTATATAACGAAATAATAATATTAATATAATATAGATGATGATAAGGGCTAGATTTCAGATAAATTCATTTTATGTATTTGAATTAATAATATATATTATATATATATATATATATATATATATATATATTATATAATATTAATATATAGTATAAATATAATATTATATATATAATTATATATAATATATAATTATAATATATATATATATATATATATATTATAATATAAATATATATATAGCATAATATATAATATATATATATATATATATATATATATATATATATATATATATAATATATATTTATATATATATATATATTATATATATATATTTATATGTACGTATATAAATATATATAGATATATATACTATAGTATATATATAATTATATATATATATATTTATATATATTATATATATTGTATACTATTATATATATATTCTAGAGATTTATATACTAACTCACCAGCCATCAACACCGTGGTAGCTTGGATTACTAACACTACTCTCTGCCTTTATGAATCACCTAGGGGAGGGGGGTTCATGCAATAATATCAATGTTTTCGTTTGCTATACTGCTTCGCTCAGGAAAACACCTAGTGAAGATCCTACGATGGATATGTGCTGCTAAGTTTTTTTCTAGATCCAGAGCAGCAACACAAACAACAACACCAGCTGCCAGCTGGTGGTGATGATAAGATGCTTGCTCGCTCTAGAGATTACACTTAGCAGCCTGCAATTCATCCACAATCATAACACCGTTTTGGATGACTAAGTGTTTTCCTCCTTCCGAGTCCACAGGCACAGCAAACTCGTTACGTTTTTTATATACCTGCTTCGTCGAATAAAGAAGAAAAAACTTATCCTCTACAACTGTATAATTTTTTGCTAAACTTTTTTTTGTTTACTTTGTAGTTGTACATTAATCTTTTGGTGATTATGTGATGTTCTGTCTTTATTCTTCTTATATACTTAGAATGTCCTACTATCTTTTTCTCCCCGCCTTAGCTTTTGCGTCTTTGTGAAAATAAGACACCCCTTCTAATGTCCCTTGATAATGTATAAAAGATCTCCTCAACATGCTGTGCATCATCTATCAGAGTACTGACATCTGTGAGTATGGAAGAATCATTTCATTTTGTTCTGTCATATCCGTGTTCAGCACTAACATTTGCTGAATTGCTCATTTTAATCAGAATTTAGTATTGCCTCATCGTCACGTAACAATATCAATTTCCTTCTGCCATTTTTTTGAGAATATATATATATATATAATATACTATATATTTATATATAATATATATATTAATATATATATATTATATATCTATATTTATATATATATATATATAATATATATATTTATATTATATATTTACATATATATATATAATATATATATTATAAATATATATATATATATATATATAAATTAAACTTCACACTGAAAATATATATATGCATATATATAATAATAATATATATATAAATATATTATATTATATATATATTATATTATATATACTATATATATATATATATATATATATATATATATATATATATATATATTATGTAGAAATGTATAGAAATATAAAATAATATTATATATAATATATATATACTTTAGTAATATATATATATATAATATATATATATATATAATAATATATATATATATATTATTATATATATAATATAATATAATATAATATATATTTATAATATATATATAGTCAAATTTTACCATAATCTTGAAGCAGCCATATAAATAATAAGAGATTAACAAGAAAAAAAAAAGAGAGAGAAGAATTAAAATACTACGTTCAATAAGGTTTTTATTAAAAAATAAGTACGCCTTTAATTTTCTATGTCAGGAATGGGAAATTAATTACTGTATATCTTTAGGACATTAGGACATTAGGTACATATAATATGTTTAAAATTTATCATCATAATATATAAATTTAAACTCTGACAGGTGTCAACAGAACTGCGTTCAGACAATTTGCCCACTGAAAAAATTATTCATGTAGTTGCTATATAAATCTTAGAAGGAAAAACGTTACCATAAATCTATAGAGGAAAATGAAAGCTGCCTGGACAGTGAAGAAAGTGAAGAAGATAATCTGTTACAACAACCATCGGAGGAAGGATAAAGGGTAAACTTGTTAATGAAGGAAAGAGGACATCAATCTTGGTTAAGCTGCAACCATAAAATAACAGGAGTTGCATGGCAGGACATTTCTATTGGCAAAGTCTCTAGGTGTGCCTTTCTGGATACAGAGTCAGTCATCAGCCTGGTTCAAGAAACAGTTGTCAAGGAATTTGAACCATTTGGGCATATTTTAAGGAAATGGAGTGTGGATATCACCTTGAATGGAATTACCACCAGAATGATTGAATGTACAACTGCGGTAGCTATAAGGATAGATACCCGCTATCGGAAGACAGTGTTGCCATTAGTATTCGTCAAGGATGGATTTATTCCAGCATGTTTTCTGCTCGGAATGAATTATCTGGTGGAAACATAGGCAATTTTGGACTTTGGGGAAGGCATCATTGTACATGGAGATGATGAAGATCAGGTTAGTGATGGTTTTCTTGTAAATATTGGTGTGTATAACGTCATAGTGAATGATAATGATAGGATCAATAGCATAATAATATTCCAGGAAATAATAACATTGCAGAAAAGGTCCAAAGTGATAAAAAAAATTAAAAAAGAAAATTAGGAATAAAAAAACAATTCTTAAATCGGATGTGTTACTAAAGGAATTTTACAGATATAGGGAAGAACTACTAATGAATGATACCATACTGGTTAAAAGGATTAAGGACGACCAGTTCTGCGCAGTAATAGGGTTCCAACAAATGGTCAGTATCTGTGTGGTGATACATCGAAACATGGCCCATATAGGTCGAGGAAAATTGACAAGTTTAATATCAAGATATGTATGGCATCCGAAAGGTTATACCATAATCCAGGAAGTATGCAGGACATGTCCAACTTGCCAACTAAATAAGGTGGATCATAAGGTTGTATTCCCACCAATTGAAGTGTTTTTGAGTCTGCAATCTTTGAACTAGGTTACACGTCGACGTCATGGCTGCAGGACAAGGGAGTAATATCGCTTGCTAGTTCTGTGGACCACTGCAGCAACATGTCGCGTCAGACACCGTAAAGATAATCTGCCAAGAGCGTGTAAAGATTCGAAGGCACGATGCCTACAATTTTTGAGAACTCCATAAAGGTACTGACGGATAATGGTAGGTTCTAGTAGCGTGTTCAGGGAAGATCGCAAGTCAATCATCGACATATATTACAGCCGTAAAGCTTCGCCATGGGGCAGTAAACGCAACACAGTCATTTGCAGAATTCTTAGAAGAATCGGCAACAAGATGGAATGGACAATTGCTTATAAAGTAGTTTGATATCTATACAAAACACTCCCTGGTTGGGATACACCAGCGGAGAAACTCCTAATTACATGACATCACAAAAAGGAGAAGGTCGACAGACTCTCCATGAATGAACAAGGTAATGAAGAGGGACACAATTTTTACTGCCTTATCATAGATTAAATCAAATGAAAAAATTGTTAGCGAATAGACTTTGGAGAAAATATGAAGCGAAAGTACGAAGCGTCCCTTTACAGTTTAAGTAATTGCCGAGGAAGAAGTATATGCGAGGCCAAAATAATATGACGGTGACTATGTAATTGAAAATAGGCGGATCCTAGAAACTACAGCATATTATAAATAAGACGAGAATACTCGTCCAATGTTGACATATTGAGCACGATAAAGAGAAGAACAAGGAAGGTACCGTAAACACCTTGGTATACAGTGACCTCCAAACGATAACAAAATCAGGAAACACGGACAAAAAACTAAGGAGACATGGATCCTCTAAGGCTGTAGGCAAACTGTGCCATAGAAAGGATATGGGAACACAAAAGAGGAAATTTAGGAACAAGTTCAACGCAAAAGGGCAGATCCTATCATCCTCAATACAGTGAATTATAGACTGGAGTAGATTCGCACAAGAAGATTACATCATATGCATGGGGTCGATAGTTGCAGAAATTTGAAGAGAGTAAGGTTTCCAAAAGCAGTTAACAAAGGATAAGGTTTAGAGATGCCACTGATGATGAAGAGAGGAGTTCAGGGATAGCACACCAAAACGAACTGCATTATAGAGTAAGCAACATTGGCCAAAATCATTTGATGATTTCTTTTATACCCCGGTCCTATCCACGAGAATGTGAGAGAAAGGTGAAGATCAGAACAATATGTGAATCCAAC
>JABUQX010002943.1:0-12500 GCA_015478945.1 Trachelipus rathkii
TCCAATATTTAATTTCTCTGCCTGTCGAATCATATCCTGTAGATATATAGATGGTTTGCCACTGTAGACCTTTTTGGAAAGTAGATCATTATAAAGCTCCACCTTAGATTTTTCGTAAGTATTCACGACCGCCGTTTTGAAACGGTCATAATCTTCTGCGTCAAGTTCGGCTTGAGATATTCTATCCAAAACTTCAGGCGGAATTTGTGACATAGCATGAAAGTACTTAGTTCGTGAGGACCTTATGTTAGCGAGATGAAATTGTGCTTCCATGACACGAAACCATGTCGGGACTGAAGATTCCGAAAAAGTTGGTGGTTTAATTTTCATTGTTGAAATGGATTCTGCCTCTCTTTGATTGTTATCCTGTCCTTGTTCGTCTGCCATCTTCGTGGTATCAAATTTTCAGCTCTAGGATCACCAATTATATAGTCGTCAGTTCTGGTTATATTATTATCAGTTATATGGTCACCACTCGATATGATATTCTATTATCTGGTATGACAACTATATAGCGACGGAGGATGATCAGCAATTCTGTAGGACTGGCTATCGGATGGGAATGCAATAATTATCGGTTATCTCTTTAACTTCACTACCTATAACCAGTATTTGGATGTTAAGCCGCCTTTTTGCGAGTAACGTTCGGGCTAAGGCTGTGTATGCAGCGGTGTCAGTCTGCGCGACTTCAGGATAAGCCGTCGACTGGTTCGTATGAAGTCCGGCTAAGGCAAAGGCGGTTGTAGGCTGATCTGCACGAGCTCGTTGGTAAATCGTTGGCTAAACAGGAGGCTGGGTGTTCTTCTGGCCAACCGTGGGACAATCTGGAAGGGACAGAGAGTATTTTATACTCTCTGTAATTATCTCTATGACAGGTAACCTCAGCGGTTACCTGCGAAATTATCTCTTTAGTAGTTAAACTACTTTTTAGGTGGTAGACGAACTGGAGAATCTCGGAGGTCAGGTGAAAGCACCATCCATGGAGACCATCCACCGACAGGAGAAACTCTTGAAGATTTTCCAGGTCTTGGGTAACCTGGAAGGTTCCTAAGCCTTCTGGTAGGCGCCCTCAGAGAGAGGGAGAGACGTAAGGGCCCCGAGTGGAGTGCTTGTAGTCGCAACTCCGGGGAGAGACGAGGCATCCAACTTCTAGTAGAAGAGCGAGGGAGTCAACTTCTTGAGAGCTCTTCTCTTCCTTGGCTTCGTAGGTCGGATCTGATATTCTTTTTTTCCGCTTTTTGTTCTATTGCAAATTATCTTTATAGTTTTGTAGCAGCGCTACAGGAATCTATTTTCTACTTTTTAAAAAGGCAATAAGACAACAAGCAGAAATCCAGATTATTTATTTTTAACGACATAACCGGAAAAAAGTCGTAACAAAGTTATAATAAAAAAATTTACATAATGTTCAATACTATTTAATTCTTTAATAATACAATATTATTACTATATTTTCATATGAGCAATTTAATAAACTTTTTGTTTTTTTTATTTATATAGACATCTTCAAATAACGATTAAAAAAAAATTATAATTTAATGATTTAAAAATACTTAAAATGGATTTTTTTGTAAATATAATTAAAATGAAACATTGCAGAAGTTTTCGGTAGATGGCGTTTGCCTTCACATTCTGAACATAATATAAACACAAGATGGAGTTTATTGTTAAAAGTTCATTATTATTGCTTAAAACTAAGTTTTTTTATAAAATATATTAACTACGTAAAATTTCTAATAGTTTCAGAAGAATTCAATATTGATCAAGCAATATGCAAAGGATGTATAACAAATGTAATATTTTTAATATACAATTTTTTAATTATTGACCCTTTCGAAATGAAAGGTCAATTTTTTTAAATTTAAAAATAGACATCGATATTTTCTGTTACTTTTCCTTTTATGGTTCATTCTCTGTAAGTATTTTCGTTTGGGGAAACTAACTTAAACACTTCACTATATATATATGTATAGTATAATAATATATTATATATATATATATATATATATATATATATATATATAATATATATATATAATATAGTAGTAGTTATATATATATATATATTATATTATAAATATAACATGACAACTTATTATATATATAATATATATATATATATTTTATAATATAGTATATATTATATATTAATATTATATATATATATATATTATATTATATATATATATATATATATATATATATTATATTATATATATATATATATATATAGTTATATATATATATATATTAGTGATGTCAGCGTAAGGCATCCCATCCGCCATACCTCCGCGAGCATCCGCGCGACATTTTTAAGATCCGCATCTGCATGCCGCATCCGCGCCTTTGCCCTGCGGAATGTTTACGCGGATGTTTATTTGTCGAAGATTTGAATAAAGAATTTTTTAATAAAAATACTAAGATGAATCTGAAAATGAAAATGAAATGTAAATGAAGTTGAAGGCAATTCAAAACGGCTTGATATTCCATAACTTAATGTTATCAAAGACATTCCAACTCGCAGGAATAGTACCTTCATATGATGGAAAGAAGTATTGCTCAAATAACTTCTTGCTTCGTACGCCAGTTCGTATTCCAAAGTTAAAAACAATTTTAATTCATTTGGAAAATGACATCATAACACACTGCATTAAGCAATTGAAAACCATTTGAAGACCACTAACTAAAAAAAAATTCAGCGCTCTATCAGCTTCATCTTTGTTGTAATTTCTATTCATCTAAATTTTAAATGAAAAGCATTTTGAAAAAATCTTCTTCAATGAAAATGATGACTTTAAAAAAAGAACTGAAAGATGTAATTAAAACTTAGAGGTAGAAAACGTTTTGTTCGTGGAAACTAAACTGACCCTTAATGCTATTGCAAAGTATACATAGCAAATTTGATTATAACAATTTTTCTGTAACGATATTAGAACAATTTAAATCGTTCTTTTGTGTTGCAGTTGAAAAAACTTTCAATCCCGAACAGTCTTATTAAAATTATCCGCCACCCCATTAAAAAGGAAAAATAAACAAAATCTACAGAACGAACACCTTCTACAAGTAAATTTAATAGCAGATTCACTGGAAGAATTTATACAGCCCAGTAGTGATGAAAAACACGCATTACCAAAATATGTAGTGCAAATAGATTGAAAACTATCACCAAGAAACACGATTAGTTTCAAATGATGATCCAATCAGTTGGTGGAAAGTTAATAAAAATGTTTATTTATCCACGCTTGAGTAACTTGCAAGGAAAACTTCAAACCGAACAGTCTATTAATTAAAGCCATCCCATTAAAAGGAAAAAAATGAAATTTACAGAACCAACATCCACCTTCTACAAGTAATCAATAACAGATTCACTGGAAGAATTTTTCTCTAGCAGTCCAGTAAAGTGATTTAGAGAACACAACTGCATTATCAAAGCTGCAGTGAAAATGATTGAAAACTAACACCAAGAAAAGCGACTAGATACAAATCATGTAAACGATCCTATTCAGTTGGTGGAGTGTTTAAATTAGGCCAAAAATGCAAAATGTTACCCACGCTTAAGTAAACTTGGAAGGAAATACTTCTGGCCTGTTCCCTCTCAATTAGTGTTCCAAGTGAGAGAGTATTTAGCAATGCTGGGGCTAATATATGATGAAGAAGAAGAAAACAGACTCTCAGCAGAAAAGGTAGAAAAGGCAGAAAAATTGGATGTCTCTCAATGCACAACCTGCCCTATATTTGATTTCAATACTACCGTGCAAAAAAAGTATTATAATCCATGTAAATCTCTTTCATTAAGGTCGGAGGTTAGGGAAAGAGGTTTGATGGGGTCCATTTGAGTTTGGTCCCCGTCCCGCACCCTGCCTGGTAACATTATATAATAGATTATGGTTAAAACTCATTATATATATATATATATATATATATAATATATAATATATATATATATATAATATATATATATATATATATATATATATATATATATATATATATATATATATATTTGATAAAATTGCTCTAAAAATCTTAGGATAAACACAATTTGAATGTTAGCTTTAATAAATTAGTACATTGAGCAAACAAATTTTAATAAATGTATAAATAAAATTATTGAATAAAACACAACACCAGCTTTCGCCGAATATATACGGCCTCTTCAGGTGAAGTTTTGACTGACTGTGAGCGAGTCTCTAATTGATGCATTTGGTACTGAGTATTTTTTTCTTTTTTTAGGAGGTTGTTATTTTTTCTGAAATCTTCTTATAGTATTTTGTGTTTTTCATTATTGTATTCTGTAAACTATCTATGTACATTTCACCCTGAATTTTGTTGAAGTTGTTCCTATTTTTTATACAAAAAGATTCGGTCATTTTGCGTTTTTTGTTGTCTGATGCGTAGATGATAGGTTCCATTCCATCTATATTGATTCTGTGGTTTTGATTTCTTCTGTGGAGGGTTAGAGCTGAATTCTGTTTATCGGCTATCAGATCATCCCTGTGTTGATGTGCTGAATTTCAATTTGTAAGTTTCGACGCCATATCCTTGTTTACATCAGTACCCGTTCCCCTTGCTCTCTCTCTCTCTATTACAAAGACATTTAAATGACAACAACATAGCTCTTTCTCACCCTTTCCCCCTCTTAAAACAATTAATCACACTTACACTGGAACATAGTCACTTCCACTACAACTCCAAATTTTATAAACAAAAACAAGGCCTAAGTATGGGATCTCCACTTTCACCTATCATTAGTAATATATTTATGGAATTAATAGAAAAGTATCATTTTTTCACTAACCCTCTGTTCTCTAACATTTATTGGTTCAGATATGTCGATGACATTTTTTCAGCCATTCCACACAATATTAACCCACAACATATCCTAACACATATAAACTCTATAGACAACAAATTACAGTTCACCCTAGAACAATCCAACAACAAAACTCTTCCTTTCCTAGATACACTAATTACTTGGAATAACAACACACAATTAAACTTCGCAATATACCGTAAACCTGCATCACACAACAATTACATACACTGGTATTCCTTCCACACAGCCAATACAAAAATAGCCACACTTTCTTCATTATTCCTACGTGCACTTCGGATCTGTTCCCCCTCCACTTTACAAAAAGAATATGATTTACTGTTCAAAACCTTTAAAAATTTACAATACCCTGAACATATAATACTCAAAGCATTAAAAAAAGCAAAAAAGAAATTTTTCAGCACACATGACATTAATGATAACCAAAATAATTTGACCTATTTACCAGTCCCCTATCCAGTAATCCCATATATAAAAAAACTTTTACCAAAAAACTTAATCTTAACTCCATCTAACACCCTACCTCTAAAAAAAGTTATGAAACCAAATAAATTTAAAAACTACGAAAAATCACAATGCATCTACAAGATTCCATGTAACAACTGTACAGATATTTACATAGGAGAGACGATTGATTTCATAAGAAGAAGAGACCAACACAAGGATGATCTGGTAACCGATAAACAGAATTCAGCTCTAACCCACCATAGAAGAAATCAAAACCACAGAATCAATATAGATGGAATGGAACCTATCATCTACGCATCAGACAACAAAAAACGCAAAATGACCGAATCTTTTTGTATAAAAAATAGGAACAACTTCAACAAAATTCAGGGTGAAATGTACATAGATAGTTTACAGAATACAATAATGAAAAACACAAAATACTATAAGAAGATTTCAGAAAAAATAACAACCTCCTAAAAAAAGAAAAAATACTCAGCACCAAATGCATCAATTAGAGACTCGCTCACAGTCAGTCAAAACTTCACCTGAAGAGGCCGTATATATTCGGCGAAAGCTAGTGTTGTGTTTTGTTCAATAATTTTATTTATAATTTATAAAATTTGTTTGCTCAATGTACTAATTTATTAAAGCTAACATTCAAATTGTGTTCATCCTAAGATTTTTAGGGCAATTTTATCAAATAAATATGAAAATATTAGAAGTTTAAAGCTAATTTAGTCAACTAAATATATTTAAGCCCGGTAATAACATAAGGATGTTCACTATCAGAAAAAAACGCATATTTTACCAACAATGCATGATAAAAGCAAACATAAAAAAAGAACAATTAAGATTCCTAAAAAAGTGCTACAGTAATTTAATTATATATATATATATATATATATTATTATATATATAATATATATTATATATATATAATATATATATATAATTTATATCATTATATATATATATATATATATATATTATAAAATATATATATTAAAAATCCGCATGAGCATCCAGGCGGACGTTACATTAACATCATCCGCATCCGTGGATGCTAAACATTTGACATCTGATGCAAGCATCACTATATATATATTATATATATAATTATATATAATATTATATATATATATATATATATATATATATATATATATATATATATATAATAATATTATATATATATATATATTAGGGATGTACCTGGAAAACCAGGTCTCCGCGCCGGAACTTCCGGCCGGACGCCTCGATTTTTTTGGACAGTTCGCGGTTCCGCGCAGGAAACTAGCTTTGGTTCCGGCCGGAAACACCCGGAACTTTTTCTATTTTTTCAAATGTCTTTCTTAATAAAATTCCAGCAATTGATTTGTCATTTACACAGTTATGATTTTGCATAAAAAATAATATTGAAAATTGATATACAGTCGTCCCTCGTAGAAAGCGGGGGTTAGGTTCCTGCCCCCGCGTTATACAGGCGCTATCGCCGTATAACTTTAACACCCCCCTGAAAATCATTATTTTAAAATTTTACGCGATTTGTATAAGGTGAAATAAAATAAGCAGCAGTATTTCACTTATTCTTGTAACAATCTTTGGAAATAAATTTGGCAGATTACAATGTTATTTGCAGAAAATAGTATAATAAACATATTTTAAAATTTGACTAGTTAATTTTAAGTAGGATATTTATTACATTACAGTACAAGAACTCTACATATCTGAAAATGAGCAAAAAGTTTTTTTTTTTTCTTAAAGAAAAAATAATAATAAAAACTCTACACCCCAATTTTTCCATAAAACTGTTTTCATATATCTTTTAATTAAATAGCCTGAGGACTGTATAGAAAAAAAATTTTAAAGTTTGAGCCAAAATGAGCACAAAAAATAGTTTTCTTTCAATTTAAATGAAGTTGAAGGTGGTAAGAGATGAAGGCAGTTCCCAGAATCTGAGGTTTGTTATTGGCTGCTTTTTTGGAGAAATACATTCGTTATCGGTAAATTGACAGCTTTTGTTTGCCTTTTTAGCTCACCAATATTTTTCTTTTTTTTTTTTCCATTTTTCTTTATTTATCATTTAATTATCTTAGCATATGTATGTAATTATTTTTTTTTATTATTATTTTTCAAAATTTTTCATCTAAATTTTTTTCAACGATTTTTTTAACAGATTATTTTAGAATTTTTGTTTTATTTTGTAAATTTTTTGTAATTATAAAAAATTTTTCTTTTTTATTATCTTTTTTGCCCAACCGCGGAATATAGCAAGATCGCGTTCTATAAGACCTCGTTCTACCGAGGGGAAGACTGTATGGTGAACAAAATATCATGGATAAATGACCTCCGACTCTGTACTTTTACGAAAACTTTAAATACGAAACAATATTTGCAACACTTTAAGTGGCAGATTTAACACAAAAAAAAAAACATTTGGATATTTTTTATTTTTTTGAAATTTTTATTTTTTTTTTTTATTTCCTTTTAGAAACAAATTGATTTTTTAATTATTATTATTTTTTAATATTAGTTAAATAATACTATTATAGATATTTTAAAATTTGTTGGTAAAATATAATTATTTAGTTAAATTTAGTATTTAATTACATATATATATAATATATATATATAATATATATATATATATAATATATATATTATATATATATATATATATATATATATATAATATATATAATAATTAAATAAAAATATACAACGTTCTTTTTGCAAGTGGTAAAAAAACTGAGTAATCTTATAAATCTTATTTCTTTCTTTATTCTTTAAAAATCACTTAACACATTGGAAATACTTCCGTATGTTTATCGATGATGTCTATTTATAATTAATTAGATGAGGCTAAGTAAAAAGAACATGATAAACCCAAGTAAAAAGAACATGATAAAAAAAATAAATGATTTTTAAATAAGAAAAAGAAGTTAAAAGTAATATAAGAGGATTTACATAAATATTTGATCAAATACTTACAATACTGCTCTAGAACCTAGACCTGTGGGAATAAATAAAATTTGTACAGGGTATTTTTATTATTATTATATTATTTATTATTAATTATTATTATTATTAATATTATTATTATTATTATTAAGCATTTTTATTAGAATTCTTATTAATTATTATTTTTAAAGAAAAAAAGTTATGAAAGAAAGTAATTTCATGACAAAAATTCCTAAAACTGTTTAGGCACTCGCTTTCCAAAATTTTTATTAGACAATCTTTTCATAATTTTCTTACTTAAAATGAATTTATTTGAATTTTGAAACTGTTGTGGTGTAAGGAAATAAGTGCGTCTCCATGTTGCTGGAGTTAAACGTTCACTCTTATTTCCTGAAACACGTTACCGCGCCTTTCTCTGAAAAAAGCTTTTTAAACTTTGAAAGACCCGTAGAACTTTATTATAAGTTGCGTTTCCCCCAGAAGCCCCGACTGGAAGCCCGGGCGGGAACACCAGGCGCAACCATGCATCATTTTCCAGAGCCCCGTTTTGCGCACTTCTACGTCCGGTTAAACGTCACAGTCCAGGCGCCGTTGTTAATCCTCGATTTCGGGGAATAATGAAACAGGTCGGGCGCGCGGAAGAATACTTTTGTTTCAAAACAAAATCTTTTTACAAAACATGGGTAGGAAATGCTTTGACCAAAATTTTTTTAATATTTCAGTTAACTTTTATAATAAGGATACTAATATATCGGAATCATTTCATAAAATAGATACATAAGGAAAGTATAAAGGAGTCATGGGCGTAGGCACAGGATTTCCAATTTAGGGGGTGGCAAGGTTGATATATTTATATAATATATTATATATATTATATATATATATATATATATATATATATATATATATATATATATAATATATATATATATATATATATATATATATATATATAATAATACGTTTGTAATTAATAATTATACTTCATTATCGCTAATTGATGTATCTTTTTCAGTTTTTTCCACTAATAAACCCTTTAAAACGTCGTCCTGGCTGAAAATATAATAAGGTTCATTTTTTTTTTTTTTCGCCAAGAATTTTAAGGGGGGAATTAGGGGGGGACAAGGGCCCCCCTGTATACGCCCATGAAGTAAGAAAGTATTGTTTACAATTGGCCAGCTGAATCCGAACGGGCTTATCGCTCCGGGGACCGTTTTTCCTAGGTACCTGGCAAATTTCCTGTTTCTCCGTCCTAATTTGGTTATGTAATTTATTTATTCAAATTCGAAGCGTTTTTCCGCAGTCGATTTTTGCACACGGGCTGCACTCGCGCTTCTGGAAACGCAGATATAGTATATTCCTTTTTTTACTTAATAAAATTTATTGATCCGCTTATCTAAATTTTGGCTTGCAGAAATAAGAGCTCACAGTATGGATATAACAAGATGACAGAGATACTTCTAGACAGACTCCACTTGTTAATCAGACAAGTTTTAAATAAAAAAATAGCTGCGTTTCCAGAAGCGCGAGTGCAGCCCGTGTGCAAAATCGACTAGGAAACGCTTCGGAATTGAAAAAATTATCATTACCCAAATCAGAGAACAGGAAATTTTAGTAACTGGAAACGGCCGAGCGCGCCCGTCGAATCAGCTGGCAATTTGTAAGCAATACTCCTTTATACTTATATGTATCTATTTTTATGAAATGATACGATATATTTGGTACTTAATATAAAAGTTAACTTAAATATTAAAAAATTTTGGCAACCCATTTCCGACACATGTTTTTGTAAAAAGAATCTTTGTTTTGTGAACAAGTTTCTTCCTGCGCACCCGCCCGCGTTTATATTAAATTCTCGAAATGCCGAAGGATTTAACCAACGGGGGCCTGACTATGACGTTACGTGACGTAGAAGTGCGAAAACGGGCTCTGGAAACGATGCATGTGTGACCGCCCGGGTCTGCAGTCGGCCTTCTGGAAACGCAGCTTAATGGTAAGGGTGTAGCCTGAAGAAGTCGAAAGTTTCCGGTCCGGAAACGGAACTCTCCGGCCGGCAATTTTTTCAAGGTTCCGGAAGTTCCGGTTCGGCCGGAACCAAATTCTGGGTTCGGTAGCATATGCCTAATATTATATATATAATATATATATTATATATATAATATATATATAATATATATATATATATATATATTATATATATATAGTATATAGTATATATAGGGATGGACATGACATCCGCATGACCGCATTCCGCATTTGCGAACAATCCGCAATCCCGCATCCGCATCTCACTTAACGTCAACTCCGCATCCTCCTTTTGAATATGAGGATGTGGGATGTTTTTCTACATTTGATTAAATGCATATAAAAATAAATATTTTTTGGCATCTTTTATCATGGGAGTTTATGGGAATAATTGTAAATTTGAATTTCGATTTCTGGATATATTTTATATAGATTATATATATATATATATATATATATAATATATATATATATATATATATATATATTATATATATATATATATATATATTATATATTATATATAATATATATATATATATCATATATATATATATATATATATTATATATATATATATATATTATATACAATATATATATTATTATAATTATATATATAATATATAATTATATATAAATATATATATATATTAATATATATATATATATATATAATATATATATATTTATAATATATATATAATATATATATATATATATATATATTATATATTATATATATATTATAATATATTAATCGTTTTTATGGGCACTTTGATCGGGCCGATTGTGGGCCTTGCGTCGCTTCTACGGTAACTATAATTGGAATGACTGCTTTAACTCTGGTGACGCTTCGGCTCTGTCCAGATAAGGTGGTAGCTGTAATCGTTGATGGTATGGGCAGGTTCATTCCTTCTTTCGACTAAATCTTTTCTCTCTCATAATCCATGATTCGACCGTGCTTGCTCTCTGGTGGCCATTCAGGCTGAAGACAGTGCGTAATCGGGGGGTGGAAAATTCCTCATATTCTTCCTATCACTACTTCTTGCCTAATTTTCATTCACCTAGAAATCGTTGGCGGGATACTCTTCACGTCGAAGCAAAGGCGGGTTTTTCATAACGAAAGAGCGCTACACTCCCTGATTCTCCCACGAATAAATTTTTCTGGCCTCTTGCCAAAACCATCTCTAACAACTTTCTGTAATCTGTCTTTCCTCCTCTCTTATTCGATCTGTTGGTTCTGTTCTGTTGCTAAATTTCTTTCAACTAAAAGAGGCAAATCTCTCTCTTTGCTCCTCATTTAATCTCTAACGCAGCCTAGATGATTCTGTGTTCGTAATTCCTCCTCCTCCTCCTCCTCCTTCTCCTCTTCCTGCTCTTCCTCCTCCAATTCCTCCTCCTCCTTCTCTCAGGTGTCCCATGTCATTGCCTGTGATTACATTTGTTGGGTGATGGTTCCTAATCTTTGAACGTTAGTGAGGCGGGTTGCCCGGATGGCATTCCTCCCCGAGTTTGGAGGGAGTGTGTTTCCGTGCTGACCCCGCCCCCTCGTTCAACTATATTCTCAATGTCTCAATACTATATTTTCCTCCAAGTATTGGAAGCACGAACATGTCCAACCTGTTCGGAAAAAACAGGCAGCCGCTCTGTTTTCTTCTAACATATTGCCTAATAGCTCTTCCACTTGTTTCTATCTAAGATCTTTGAAACCCTTCTCAACTCTCATTTCTTAGATGATCTTCAACTGGAGTCTCATTCTCTTATTTCCGATCACCAATATGGCTTTCGTCGCTCGTGGTCTATTGTGATATACTTTTCTATCTAACCGATTTATGGTTTTTTTCCGCCCTCAGGAACTACGGAGAGACTTGCGGTGGGTGGCGGCTTTGACATATCAAAGGCCATTTTGACCGGGTATGACAAGCGTCACTGCCTCTCCAAGCTCTCGTCACTCCGGGCTCCTCCTAACATTCTACTTACTTTATGTCTAGCCATCTTTCAAATAACTAAATATCGGCTGTTGTTGATGGGGCGACTTCTTTTTTTTCTGTCAAAAGTGCGTGTTCCTCGGGGTTTTGTCTTATCTCCTACTACTTTTAAATTCCTACTTTTCATTATGATCTTCTTACCTGGCACATTTTCACTCCTATCCATCGGTATGCCGATGACGTCGACCCTTCATTCTTCCACTCATTTCAATTCTCCTCCTCTTTTACTTCTAGAATTTG
>JABUQX010002943.1:22500-27571 GCA_015478945.1 Trachelipus rathkii
ATTATTTGATTCGATTATTGTATCTATTAACTAAGCCACACCTATTTGGTTACGAAAACTTTCCTTTGAACATGTCTCAAGTTCAGAAACGAAACGAGTCAGGAAATCACTGCAAATATACTTTCAAATTCTGCTGTAAATTACTTTCAAAAATTATTTTAAGTTAAACTTAATAACGTCCAAAAATAAATCTTCAAAACTTTTGAAATGAGATGCAAAGTTTTTATAAAATCAAAGGTTGATATTAAATTCCTAAATTACAGCAAAGATAATTAATCAGATGTTTCCAAAATTTAATAATATATAATAAATAATAATAATAATAATATAATAATAATAATAATAATAATAATAATAATAATAATAATAATAATAATAATAATAATAATAATAAATCTCTAATTATCCATACGATCTTTTTATTTTTAATTATGCAGAATTTCTAATGATATGAATGAATTCGAACACTTTTATTATTTATTTATTATTTAATTATTAAATTATTTAATTATTAAATTAAATTATTATTTAATTAACAATTTAATTATTAGCTTCACACTTTCTTAATCTAATCAAACTTAACAAAACTCTTCATAATCTTGTTTCCCTAGCGCTACCGCGATTGTAGGCCGTATACCTAACATTGCCGCGATCGTTGCTTTTTTTCATACAATTCATACAATCGATGGCCCTGTTATGTTTTAAGACTCCGTGAGTTTTGATTTTTTTTTTTTTTTTTTTTTTTTACATATTGCTAGTATATGATACTAACAATGAATTTCAGTGGTGATGGACGTGATTCAAAAGTTCGAAATATTTTAAATAATTATTTAAAAATCAGCATTTATATCAATAAAATTTTAAAAAATGAATTTTAAAGAAAAGTACGACACTTACAGAAAAACCAATTACATATTTGAAATCAGCGTATAAAGCTTATTACAAAAATATATATATATAAAAGAAAAAAAATATTTTTTTTTCATAAATTAAATATCTCGAAAAGTACAACACTTACAGAAAACCAATTACATATTTGAATCCAGCGTGTAAAGCTTATTACAAAAATGTAAAAAAAATTAAAAAAAAAAATTAAAAAAAAAAAAATAAAAAAAATGAGGGGCTCGAGCCGACGGGGGACAGAGGGGGGGACGTTTTCCATACCCGTAGGGGAGGGGCGGAGGAACCCCCGCGAACCCACCCAAATACCAAAAGAGCGGGGGTTCCGGAGACCCCTTCCCGGAGGGGGGGAAATAGTCCTACCCTGTCGTTCCCCCGGAAGGCCGAGAGACCCCGACTCCTGGCATCTTTGCGGATTTACCCCTTTGGTATTCCTTTAGTTTAAAAAAAAAAAAAAAAAATTTAAAACTGACGAGTCGTAAAACGTAACTGTCTATATATTTGAAATCCATGGTCCGTCACCCCTTAAATTGACTGTTTGGATCATATACTAGAAATATATAAAAAAAAAAAACAAAAAAAAAATCGAAACTCACGGAGTCTTAAAACATAACAGGTCCCAATCGATATATATGTATATGGAGGTGGAGACAGATAATCTATATGATCCAATAATAATGATGATAATAATACTAATAATAATAATAATAATAATAATAATAATAATAATAATAATAATAATAATAATAATAATAATAATAATAATAATAATAATAATAATAATAATAATAGATTATTATACTGATCTAGAAAACAGTTGAAAATAGTTAGGAAATTTAAGTATTAAAGGATCATGATTATCAGCCTCCATCTCCATATACATATCGATTGTATGAATTCGAACATATTTCATAAAATTGAAGTAAAAATGCGCAAAGTCAAATTGAAACATTATTATTAAAGCAGCTTCACACCTCTAAAAATATTAAAAAAAAAAAAAAATCAAATCTATGTAAAGTGACTAAACACATATATAGTTTATTGTTTATAAACGTATATATAGTTTAAATCTATGTAAACAAACTAAACTTTAACATAACCTTTACTTAACGTAATTCAAAGTTTACCCTATTATTAATAATAGGGTAAACTTTGACGTATATATGGTGTAATTTATTTTTTGTATTTATAATTATTTCACTCTGCATTGTTAAAAAAGACAAAAGACACACACACACACACACATGTGACACCAAGAGAGCTTTAAACTCTTTGTTTGATTACGTAGATTTAAAAAAAAAAAAAAAACATTGACTTGAGCTTAACTGGAGGCAGATAATCGACATGAGACGATTCAAAATAGTCTTAACATAGTTGTACAGAATAAAACTATTAAAAGTAATAAAATATTATTGATATTTATGAATAAAAATTATGAAAATTAAGAAGCTCCACATTTTTTCTGTTGTCTATGATCCCATAATTGTTTCTTATGTATTTTGTTACGCTGAATTCAAAAATCATATTGGTTTCTGTCTGTCACGTCCAGTTTTGAAACTATTCACACGTAAGCATGGAAAAAAATTGGAAACAAAATTATTTTTCCCGTGAACAGAGACAAAACGGTTGGGTATTCAAACGGATAATCTAAATAAAATGTGTGTGTGTGTGTGTATGTGCGTGTAGGTGTGTGTGTGTCTTGCCTAAGTATATTTGCTGATAAAATTTCATATTGATAGGACAAATACTAAAAAATTTTAGCGGTTTTTCATTTATGAAATGGTAAGAAAAGTTTTTTTTTTTGAATTTTTTTTTTTAGTTTTCATGTGAATTGCTGAAAAACTGGACCTTGTAGACAAACCTCAATATAATTTTTGGATTCAGCGCAAAAACTATATAAGAAAGAAGTCTGATATACAGGTCAATAAAAATTTTAATAACAATAATAATAATAATAATAATAATAATAATAATAATAATAATAATAATAATAATAATAATAATGATAATAAAAACACTGGAAAACAAATTTTTGTTGAGATTTCTTATGTAGTTTTTTGCGCTGAATCCAAAAATTATTAGTGTTTGTCAATAAGGTTCAGTTTTGCCGCCATTCAATTGAAAACTAAAAAATGTAAGAAATTTTTTTTACCATTTCATAAATGAAAAACAGCTATATTTTTTATTATTTGTCTTATCAATTTGAAATTTTCACAGCATATATATTTGGGTAAGATACACATATTTTATTTAGATTATCTGTTTGCATATCCAACCGTTTTGTCTCTATTTCCAGAAAAAAATTATTTATTTATGCAATTTTTTCCATGTTTGCATGTAAACAGTGTCAAAACTGGACCTGACAGACAAACACCAATACGATATTTGAATTCTGCATAAAAAAAACATGTAAGAGACAGGTATTCTTTGTCTTGGAACAAATTCTTTGTTGACCATTGTTATTATTGAAATCTAGACCAATTAAACGAAAGCACGTCAAAAAATTTCGACAAATAGGAGAATTCTGGCAACCATAATTTTTTTAGCTCAAACTTGGACCCCACAGCCCCAATAAATATTTTAAAATTTTAAAATCTTGCTTAGTCAAAGAATTAATGTGATCCTTCTAGGAAACACTGCGAGAAAAGGAACCACCAAGAATCTTAAGGACAGAAGAATGTTTGAGTTGCACGAAAGATCAGTGATTAATTGATGCAACTCCACCACCAAGAGGCTTTTCGATATGGTAAGAGCAAAAAAGTTAGTTTATCAGGGTCTGAATTTGCAGGTGAAGAAGTGACATATGAGTCATTAATAAAGAGTTGAAAGTGATAATATAAAGGACAGGGTAAAACCTTAAGGAACACTATTTATTAAATATTTGAATGATACACTGTGTCAGTTTGCAACAGATGTTAAAAGGAAAGCCAAAAGGAGATCAGAAAGAAGAATATTTAGCGAAAGTAATGCTTCGTGCCATACTCTAACGATAACGTTTGATTTGACCCCAGCGAGACAGCACAAGATTATGCATACTGCGGAAGGGTAGAGGAAAGTAGATCTCCAGTTCAGGGTTCTTTCACTAAAGACATACTGGTGATCTCGGGAAAAATTAAAAGAATTAAGATTCTCCTAAATCTTCCTGTTTAGAATTTACTATAAAACTTTGGTAAAAACACGTGTTAAAGCTCTATTAAATTTTAGTTGAAGGGTTGAGAGAGGGCAAACTTCCTGTACAGTAGGAAGGAAGGGATAAAATTTGACTAAGAGCAAACACCCAAGCACATGCACGCACAGTTCAAATACACAACCAATATATTATTATATATATATTATATATGATGTATATTATATAAATGATAGTATATATATATATATATATATTATATATATATATATATATATATATATAATATATATATATATATATATTATATTAATATATATATATATATATATATATATATATATTCAGTGGCAGCTTTTGTGGGGAAGCAAGGGAGGCAGTGCCATCTGTATAATTTGAGAAGAGTAGAGACTAGGGTGAAAACCTGCTTTTGCTCCATTATTTAGATAATATAAGACTTACTAATATTTATTTTCATTACATAAATTAAAAATTAATGTTAATTTTATCTGAAATTTCTTCCTTCTCGCTTCCATATTAGTTATATGGGTAGGATGTTTATGATTGATGACTAGTTGTGAATGTTGACTGATGTCGTTTACTTGTTTACTGAACCTTGACGCAGTCCAAGGGTAATAATACGCAGAGCAAAATAAATGGAGGGCAGAACAATTTTGAAAGTCTTTCATTTTTTGGGCGGACGGCTGCAAATGAAATATTGGCGTTGTCAATCTATTTGCCGATGATATGCGTTTTGTGACTATGTACCTAACAACGGAGGTTTGAAATCGCCCTATTGTTGTTTCATAAGGGGAGACCAATGTGGATTGTGTGGAGTTTGATATGTATAGATTCACATTTTTCAATTTCCGTATAGTGATAGGAGGTGTGCCTGGATTACTATAGTGTCTGCTTGCTATGATGTATAATATTATATTTAGTGATATTTATTTTATATATATATATATATATTATTATTATATTATATAATATGATATATATGAGTATATATATATTTATTTATGATATATATTATATATTATA
>JABUQX010002944.1:0-41532 GCA_015478945.1 Trachelipus rathkii
CCTCGATTTTTTCGTCTTCTCTTTCGGGTTTTCTCGTTTGTCCGTTTGGTAAGTTCTTCATCAATTTATGTTTCAAATTTAGGTTAATACACATCCATTAAATTGATCGGTACTTCTGTACCAAAACTATTTCCGGCCACTTTGGAATCGCGAAACAGCCAAACTCACCGAAAAGAAAATCCAATTTCCATAAAAAAAGACCATTCCGAGTAAATAATCTCAACTGTATATCAGACAAATCCCGGAGAAAATAAACTGATAAGACACAAAAAACAAAAGTCCTGACAATTGAACAAGAAAATAGTATATATATAAAAATATAAAAATTAATTAAAGTTTAAATAATAAATGCTTAATAATTCCATATTGAAGCGATTAAATAATCAAGATTAACTCAATGAAAAATCTTAAAAAATATCATAATACAAAAAAAATTATTAAAAAATAAATTAAATGAAATGAATTAATATGTAATTTTAAAATAATAAAGAAACAAATCAAATAATTATAAAAAACAACTAATAGTACCTTGCAATGTTATGACTTATTTTTAGTCTTTCCCTTTCCAGATCCAATCTAAAACCGTATACCCTTGAAAAAAGTCACACCAAATAGACTAGTTAGACCTAGTAGAAGACGAATACTGAAAACAAAAAAATTGAATATGTTAAAGTATATTTACCTCATTAATATTAATAATTATTAAAAAATCAATTAAAACCATTAATTACCTTATAAAGAAATCTGAGAAAAAAGAATCACAGAAAAAGAATCCAATCTATAGTTCCAGTCCATAAACGATATCTCTCTCAGCATTCGGAAATTTCTATTTATTATTTAATAATCACCATTATCAATCAATATCAAATATTTCAAATAACAAAAATTCAAAATAATTAATTAATCAGTGTCAAGTTTACGTTACTTAAATGCAAAAAAAAAATTAAAAAAATGAATTACTCTCGTTAAGTTTAAACTTTAACTTAAACTTTAATTAAATTAAATATTATTAATCACTATAGGAATCATCACCATCCGACACTAATACACTATCAATAAGCACTGCAGCTCCGTGAACTCTCCTTGTTCCTTGACGTTCATTCTTCTGTTTCACTCTCTCACGTCACTCAGCCTCCTAAAAAAAAAGAAACAATATTATAGACAAAAAAAAAATCTAACTACCAAACACAAACAACTTCAGTCATTCAATAGCACAAACTATCAAGATGAGCACGACAGCTTTAATTGAGAGAGATTAAATTTCAGCGAAACACAGAAAATGGAAAGTAATTCTCTAACAAGTGCAGAAAGAAGGAACACCGGCAGCGAAAAAGCCTTGAGTTACCAATATCAAACAATAACTCCATAGCGCGACGCAGCACCCTGTGATACGAGGGTCGAAAGTGTTGATAAGCTCCCTGTAGACTGCGGTGCGGTACCGTATAAAAGGATAAAGCACTCAACATCGCGTAAAGATAGAGGTCAAGTGTAACTGGAAGTGCAGAACGTTTATAAAGCCTTTGGCTTTGCCTGACCTATCCAAAGCCGGTGAAACCAAGCCGCCCTGATATGATAGCATTATCCTATACTAAGGGCGATGAGGCCCTTGTAATGGCTGGAGCATAGAAGATGGAAAAAAAGTCTCGCATCCTAAACAGAACTCCCAGTTTTGAGCCGCCCTACAACCCGTTGTGATGTGAGGTTTCCAGGACATTTTTTTGTTATGTTAAGGCCAAGGATTTTAATATTGTCAACAGGAGAGTACGAGAGACACCATTGAACAGGAAGGGAAATGGTTAAGAAGGGTCTAAGAGAGGGAGATTTGCAAATTTGGGTTTTTAAAGAATTTGAATTTCACAAGTTCAAACGACCCCGACCCGAAATTTATCAGAGCAGTCGAGAATAGAAATCGTAAAGATAAGAACGAAGTGCATAATAGAAGTTAAAGAGGGATCAGTAATTGAAATGATTGAATGAATCAAGGTCGAGTCATCGGCATACATAATAATTTAATTGCATGAGAAATATTAATGACAAAGTAGGAATAAAGTAGGAGATAAGAAGAACCCTGAGGAACACCATTTTACAGAAAAATAATCCCCATCAACAACACCGATATTGGAGTGATTTGAAAGAAAAACTAGAACATAATAACCAAAGAGAAGGATAAACCAAAGGAGGGTACTTGAGAGCATTGGAGCGTGTCATTAACCCGGTTCAAAATCATGGAATATTCAATCGCACACGCAAGTCTCTCGTAATTCTGAGGGCGGAAACCATAAATATAAAGAAATAGAATAGCGCCATAGATCTCGAGCCTCAAAGCTGTACTGGCGATCGAAAGATGAATAGACTCAATGATTCTAAGAAATTGATAGTTGAGAAGGTTCAAAAAATTTAGATAGAATACAATGAGAGCTATAGGGATAATAGAAGATAGCGCTCTTCTTTTTTCGAAACAGGTTGACATGTCAATTTCTCCAAACACTGATGGTAAAGTATTATATTGATACATAGAGAATATAGTTGAACGAGGGCTGGGTACACGAATCACATCATCAAAACTCGGGAGGAATCCATCGGGCACCGCCTTCCTAACGTTACATATTTCAGTAGCATGCACCCAATCAATGTAATCACAGACAAAGGCATAGACACCTGAGAGGAAAAGGAGGAGGAGAGGAGTGCCAAATCGCTGGTTGAGTTTAGAGGAAATAGGAGGCGAAAGATTTTCCTTTCAGTGGAGAATTATGCAACAGAACCAACAGATCGAATATGAGGAGGAAAGACAGATTACAGAATTTGTTAGAGTGTTTTGGCAAGAGCCAGAAAGATTTATCAGTAGGAAAACCAAGGAGGTTGCTGCACTTTTCGTTTTGATGAAAGCCCCTTTGCTCGTCGAAGAGTATCCCTGCAAGATTTCTAGCTGAATGAAAATTAGCTAAAATAGAAGAACGAAATTTTTTCCACCCCCGATACGCATCTGTCTCTGTCCTGAATGACCAGAGAAGCAACCGTGAGCATGATTATTGAAGCAAAAGATTAGTCGAAGAAAGGAATGACCTGCTCTCATCATCAAGATAAGCTCCCATCTATCGGTTCAGTAACCGATAGCGTCACCAGAGTCAAAGCAGTCATTCCAATTATAGCTAGCGTAAAAGCGACGCAACCACAATCGGGTCGATCAAAGTGCCAGAAAATTTATATATAATATAATATATAATAAATATATAAGAAAGATAAATACATAATTATATAATATATATATCTATAATTATATTATATATTATATATATATTAAATATATGAATAAATATATATAAAGATACATTAGAAAATACTTATTTAATCTTCAATTCTTCCAATCTTCCCCATGATAAAGATGTGAGAAAATATTTATTTTATATCAATTAATAAATGTAGTAAACATTCGCATTCCCATTTTAAAGAGATGCGGAGCGGATCGGATTCGGATTGCCGTTAAGTGAGGATTCCGGATGGATTTCAATAGGTGCGATCTCGCAAATGGAGATGATGCGGATGCATGTCCCATCACTAATATATATATATATATAATATTATATATATAAATATATATATATATATATATTATATTATATTATAATATATATAGTATATAATATATATATATATATATATATATATATATATATATATATATATATATAATATTTATATATATATATCGATAATTTTCAGGTACCTATATATAAATTAATATATATTATAGTATACTGTATTAAGAAATAATACAGAAACAAAAATCGATTAAACTAATAATATATGCGATCAATAGCATTTTAATAATGTTATTTCAAATGTTACAATGTCAATGGTACTGGTATTTTTCAATCTCTTTTTTTTATTATTTCTAATATAAATTGAACTTTTCATAAAAAAGTAAATCATTAATTTTATCGCATTTTGTATTCGAAGCTCTAAACATTCAACCTAAGTTTTAAAATTTCCCCTAAATAAAGGGTAATTACGGAAATTTTTAATTACTATGTTACAAATTCATAAATCGTGATTGTTTTCTTCCTGAAAAAGGAAAGGTTTTTTTTTTCCATTTGTTTAACTTAATAAATGATAAACTAATGAACTTATTTTAGATTTTTTCTTATTTTATGTTATGCTACTGAAAGATATTTTCGTATATTTAATTTTATTTAATTATAAATTATTTACATAATGCTTATATACTTTATACTATGCGGTGCGTCTATGCCTATTGTTTGACTATCTATTTAAGATGATCTCCTATATTTGCGCTAGGAAATAATATAACAAAAAATGTGACATGGTAATTTGAGGGGCCATTTGCAACACCGTTAACCAACTTATACATTATGGCAATTTCTCGCCATATAGTTCGTAATTTTACGAAGTAATCACATCAAATACAAATATTTAATACAAATTATTAATGAATCCAATTGTTGCATATATATATATATTATATTATATATATATATTATGATATATATATTATATATATTATATAATATATATATTATAATATATTATATATAATATATATTATATATATAATATAATAAATTAATATAATAAATAGTATAATATATATATAATATATATATATATATATGGCTAATTTTGGCTAATTTTTACCTAATCTGTGGCTAAAAATACTCTAAACCATCTGGCAACCCTGAGCGATATCCCTAAAAAGAAATGAGAAAATTAGCCGTTTAATATTTTCGGAACGTTATTTTTTTTATATTTTTCTTTAAAATATATGTTTATAATCAAATATCGTAAAGAAAAAACTTCAAGTAATTTTTTTAAAACCATTTTTGTAAATGAAATGTTTATAATTTTAATCTACTATGTACGTAAACTCAAGTCAGTAATACTCCACAATTACCATATATCCTTTAATCATAAAATTGCGGGTCAAAGGTCCCGCATACACAAACCTTTGTTATTTGTTCTGTCTGGAAGTTTTCCATGAAGAAATCACCTTTCTCCATAAATTTTTTAGCTTTAGCCTTTATCCTCCCTCTAACCTTTTTGATAAGCTTGTTTACTTGTTTCTCGATAACACTTATCGCTCTAAAACTACTGCATATGATGTTCCTAAACTTCCTGTTTATGCTCAGCTTCCCTACATTGGGCCCCTTTTCTATGATCTTCACTTTCAGATTAGAAACATCTTAAACAAAAGCTTTCCACAATACGAAGTTTCTTATAGCTATCTCCTATTAACAACTCAATTGGCAGTTTCTTTAAGATTAAAGAAAGCATCCCCATGAACTTGAGGTCACACATCGTTTACAAATATAAATGTGCTGACTGTAACATTGACTTTGTAGGTCAAACTGGTAATTATCTAGTATTGGTAAGTCCAGTTCACGTACATAGTATATTAAAATTAAAACATTTTTCATTTACGAAATGTTTTAAATAAAATATTTGAAGTTTTTTTACGCATTTGAGTTTATTGAGATAATTATTTCATAAAAATATTTATTATTAACGCTCTGAAAATCCATACAATTCCATTATTTACCGTTCGTTCGTTAGATATATTATCTACTGTTGAAATGCTTTCAATTATCCGATACATACGATATCGAAATTATTTTTTTTGTATCGACTTTTCTACTAAATTTCGAGGAATCGAAATTATAGACATAGTGTACGTAAATAGTACAAGAAATAAAAATTTGTAAAAATCCAATATTTGCATAATATACAATAAAAAAGTACACAATTAATTATACATCAAATATCAACAATTGTACATATACTATATATATTATATATATATATATATATATATAATATATATATATATAATATATATATATATAAATATATATATATATTAATTATATTAGAAGAAATCTAGCAGGTCCACTTTTGGATACGGCTCATATATATATATATATATATATATATATATATATATATATATATATATATATTATAATATTTAATATTATAATATTAATATATATTATATAGGCCTATATCACGGCCTATTAGGGGCATCGAGCCGGGGAACAATTGGGACGTTCCATACCTCCGTAGGATGGCGAGAAACCCCGCGACACATATACCAAGAGCGGGTTCCCGGAGACCTTCCCTGAGGGAAAGTCTAACCTCTTTGTCCCGAAGGCGGGTAAGACCCGACTCTCTCATCAGGGCGGTCTACCCTAAAGAGTTTATTTTTATGTATTACTTTTATACATAATTTACTTTCATTTATATAACATAATAAATTTTTTAAACTAATGTGGTACCCAAAGGTAGACCGCCCCGATAGCAGGAGTCGGGTCTCTCGGCCTTCCGGGAACGAAAGGGTAGGACTATTTCCCCTCCGGGGAGGGTCTCGGAACCCCCGCTCTTTGGTATTGGTGTCGCTGGGGTTCCTCCGCCCTCCCCTACGGGTTATGGAAAAACGTCCCATCTGTTCCGTCGCTCGAGCCCCTAATTGCTGTGATTATATATATATAATATATATGATATATATATAATAAAATATATATATATATTATATTATAATATAATAATATTAGATGGACTCAATTGCTCAGAAATCGTTCACGAAGTTCGATCTAATACAGACTACTGCAGCTTGTTTAAACGTACTGTAAAATTTCCCACTAAGTCAAAATAATTTTTGCCATTATATATATATATATAATATATATATATATATATATAATATAATATATATATATATATATATTATATATATATATATATATATATATATATTAAATTCTTTGAATTGATACATAATTGATATATATTCATTATTAAGTGTTTTTATTTTATTATTTTATTATTAACAAAAACGTTTGCCGAATTTTTTTTTTTTTTTTTTTTTAATATACGTAAACGTAATCTGGCAGAACAATCGAATTGTTGATAATCTTCAAAATTTCGATTATCGGTAAAATTTTAATTGCAATCGATATTAAAAAACGAAACAAAGCATCGATAATGCGAATCCTAAAAATAACCGAAATTAGCCGTTAAATTTTCGGAACGTTTATTTTTTTTATTATTTTCTTTAAAAATATATGCGAACATCCATCGAAATCCGTAAAAAAAAACTCAAAAATATTTTTAAAAACATTTTTTGTTTTTAAATTGTATTATAATTTTTTAATATACTTATTACGTGAACTGGACTTACCAATACTAGATAATTACCAAAGTTACTTATATTAACATTCCAGGTGCCTTCCAATCATTAGTCATTAATTGGTGAAACTAAAGAATTTACCCGCATGATATCTGAAAACTAAGATACAAGAAAACTGATAACATATATGGTAACAGCCAAAATAAATTTGATAGTAAAATATAAAAAAAATTTTTTTACTTTTTTTTTGTTTTTTTTATTATCTCCAAACTACAAATAGTACAAAGAAACTAATAACAATTAGAATCACGATGAAATTGTATGAAAAGAAAGGAAGTTTGTTTTTTTTTTAACTAAAATAATACCCAGGGTAAACCAAACGATCAAGAGTTCTCGCCTTCCGGGGAACTACGAGGTTGGACTATTCCCCCCTCCGGGAGGTCTCCGGAACCATGCTCTTGGTATTGGTTCGCGGGTCCTCCGCCCCTCCTACGTGTTGGAAACGTCCCCCTCTGTCCACTGCAGCTCGATCCCTTAAAAGATATTATACGCTGATCCATGAATTTTTAGTTTTTTCTACCTTATCGTCTTTTGGAGATGATAAAAAAAAATGAAAAAATAAATTTTTTTTTTCATTCCCAATATTTCATACGCTGATTCCATATATTTCATTAGTTGTCTGTACCTATCTAGTTTTCGAGATATCGATGCGGTAACTTCTTTTAGTTGGTCTTAACTTCAAAAATCTCCCCATCTCTCAACTAAGAATTTAAAGCTGTCAGAGATCATATGACTCAAATAACACCTATTCTTTGCAAAAATTCTCATTTTTCAAATAATCTACAGATGAACTAAAAATTTGAAATCTTTATATATAAAGACACTTAAACCTACACTTAACATCCAAAAGACTTCTTTGTCACTCCTGATTGCTGAATTTCGTGCATAAACACGTAACATTTTCTTACGTTTACTTTTGTTGCAAACAATTGAAATCAGCTGTGAAGGGGAGGGTGGGGTAAGGTTGAGTTTCAATGACTTAAGTTTTAGTAATATAATAATAAATTTATAAACATTTCATTTGCAAAATGTTTTAAAAATTATTTGTTTTTACGATTTCGTGTATTTTTATTCGTCCAAATTAAAGAATAATATAAAATTAGTGCCCCACTCACCTTCCCCTCTGACGTGGCGTAAAACAGTTTTTGTTGGAATCGTATCATCTTGTTCCGATTTTTAATATACGATTGCATTAATACTTTTCCGATAATTGATAATTTTGAACGATTATCAACAATTTGATTGTTCTGCCAAATTTACGTTTACTTATATTAAAAAAAATTGCAAACGAATTTGTAATAATAAAGTTTATATTAAAATTAAAATAATTTTTTCTTTAATATCTAAAAAATTTTATATATTATTTATATAAATTTAAAAATATTTATCTAATATATATATATATATATATCTATATTATATATATAATAGAGAATAAATTTTAAGATGGACTAAGTAGAAAATTTAGAGTACGTTGAAACAAGGTGAGTCGTATTAATCGACTCGCGCTGATTCGTGAGCGATGAGTATTATTATATATATATATTACTATAATATATATTATATTATATATATATATATATAGATATATAATTATATATATATATATATATATATATACACGTGCATATTGAAAAAGTGGGGAAAGATGGGGGCGTTTTCTATACCCTGTAGGGAGGGGCGGAGGAACCCACGCGACTCCCAAATACCAAAGAGCGGGGTTTCGGAGACCCTCCCGGAGGGGGGAAATAGTCATACCTGTCATTCTCCCGGAAGGCCGAGAGACCCGACTCCCTCTATCGGGGCGTCTAACCTTGGGGTAGCTACCCTTATGTTTAAAAAAATTTTTGTTAAACAAATAATGGTACCTGCAAGGTAACCTCCTTGGCATTGGGTACCCATTATTTACATTTTTTTTAACTAATGGACCCAAGGGTATACCGCCCCGATGACAGGAGTCGGGTCCGGCCTCTTTTGGGAACTACGGGGTTAGACTATTTCCCCCCTCCGGGAGGTCTCCGGAACCCGAAACTTTGGCTGTGATAATATATTATATAATTTATAAAGAACTTTATTTGTATTTATTAAAATGATAGGATTGTTTCCTTATAAATAATAATAATATATATATATATTATATATATATATATAGCTAATAATAATATACTATATTATTTATATATAATAATATAAATATATATATATATATATATAATATATATTATATATTATATATATATATAGGCTTATTTTTATATCGTCTGAGTTCGATATTCGATATTTTTTGAATTCATCGATTATATTCATATATTTAAAGTTATCTGATATATCGAATCCAGCGATTATAAACAAAAAATCGTCTTCGATTTTTACTTGTAGTAATTAATTGATATCGCTTTGTGCTGTGCAAACTTAAATTAAAGATTATTATTTATTTATGACTTTTATCTTTAAGTTTATGTATTTATATACACATATTTATAATGATAATGGCCTTTAAAAGCTTCTAAAGCATTTTCATTGCATATTAATACATATCTCAAAATAATATACTGGCAAAATTTTTTAAGGAAAACTTTTTAGTTCTGTTTTTAATGTTCTAATGACGACAGATTAAATAGTAACTATGCAAATAAATCTCTACTATTTCATAGATATATAATATTATGCATATATAAATAAAATATATATTAATATAATATATATATATATAATATATTATATATATAATATAGCTATAATATTGCCATATTAGGGGCTTGCTTCGAGCTCCCTAAAAAGAGTTTACCCTTTTAGGGGCTGAGCCGATTGGGGGACAAAGGGGGGTATTTTCATCCCCCGGAGGGGAAATGGTCGAGAACCTGTGACACCAAACATAAGAGCGGGGTTCCGGAGACACCCCCGAGGGGGGGATTAGTCCCCTGTAGTCCACCTAGTAGCCAGAGACCCTGACTCCTGACATCGGTGCGGTCTACCCTTGGATATTCGTTTATTTTAAACACCTCTAACACTCGGGACGCCCTATATTTTTGCGGTCAAAGTCTTTTTTTTCTGTGCATTGAAAATTTTCTTTGTGAAATGCCTTACTGTAGGTCTGTTGTTCTCTAGTTACATGATGTCAACTTTAGACACCAACCTATATATATAATATATAATATACTATATAATATATATATATTTATAATATATATATATTTATATATATCGAATTATACGATTATTCCAATACTCGATTATATTCGATATAGTTTGATATATGATATTCTGAAGTCAGACAAAAAATTGATTTTAGCTATATACATATATATATAATTATAATATATATAGATATATACTATATATATTATATATATAATATATATATATATATATAATATATATAAATTATATATATATATATATATAAAATATATATATATATATATGGTACTCTGTAGACACAACCAATATTTTCTGAAGAAATTTTCTAAGTTCAAAAATATTTCTAAGTTTAAAGTTTAATTAAGTTAAGTTTAAAGTTTAAAGTAAATATTCTTTAGTGCAAGCTCTGGCATAATTCCAGAAGCTGCCACTAAAGAATTTCTTAAAAACTTAACTTAAACTTTTCTGAACTTAGAAATTTTTTTGGAACTTAGGAAAATTTCGGTCTAAAATATGTGTGTCCGCTGTCTAAGTAATTACCTATATTACTATATAATATATATATAATATATATATATAGTATATATATAATATATATAAATATATATTATATATATATATATATATATATATATAGCCCACTGCACTGATATAATATATATATATTATATTTATATATTATATATATATATATATATATATAATATATAATAATATATATATAATAATATATATAATTATATATTATATATATATTAATATATATATTACAAATTCATATTTATAATTTGTATTATTACTTATTTTGTATTTATTTTTTTATTTATTATTTCGCACAAATATTGTTTACAATTTTATTTCCTTTTGAATTCAATATACGTACACTATGTCTATAATATCAATTCCTCGGAAATTAGAGAAAAATCGATTATAAAAAAATAATATCGATTTGATGTATCATATAATCGAAACGCATTTTCAACATTGATTCCTCTCCCTACACAAGGAAAAAAGCTTAATTGTTATGATTTTCTGAGGTAATATTCATATTTTTGTGAAAATATTAATAAAATAAACTTAATATGAAAAAAAAACTTCAAAATAATTTTTTAAAACCATCTTCTGATGATGATAATTTATAATTTTTAATATACTAGTAGTGAACCTCAATGTCAGTATAACTAAACCCATACATAATACCATATTTACAATCATAATTACACCATCACTCAATATCATAAAATAGAATATATATATATATAATAATATATATATATATATATACATATATATATATATTTACATATATATATATAATATATAATATAATATATATAATACCGGTATATATATATTATGAACTAAAATAGGGGTGGAAATGATGATGTGTTTCTAGTTCACTAATAAATTAAAAAAAGGCACAGTAGCAAAAGAATAAATAAATAATAGTAATAAGAATATGAAATCGTTAAAATAAACTTACATTTGAAAGAAAAGAATGCAGAGTAAATCACGGCTTGGGCCCATAAAAGTCGTATTTCATTTCTCATAATGAAGAACTTCCCTTTGTGCTCATATATTGCCACCCCAACACAGAAAATGATAAGCGGTTGATGGGAAGGTATTTGTCAAGTCAAGCCTCAGCAGAATAAACAGCCACACATTTACATGCAAAGAAAACACAATATGGATTAAAACAAGCAAAGAAAAGCATGGGGTAAGTGCAAGATACATATATCTATGAATAATTACCTTCAAGAACTATGCATTATCTTTGTTTAAATTCTTACAGATTTACCATTTCTTTCATTTAAGGTACATATTTAAAAATTTTTATTTTTTAGTAATCTTTAATGTAATCCCCTATATAAAATATACCGTATCCTTTCCCACAATAAAATAAAATAATGACTGATTGTCCCCAAATATCTATTATACCAGTGCACTGACACTCACTCTAAAAAAAACTTTCCCCATCATATTCCCTTTTATATTATAATAATCAATTTAAAATAATTACAATAAATTAATTAATTAAAATTAAATAATTTCTTTCTATTAATGAAAGTAGTATTTACCACAATGGCACTGTGCTTTAATTAGTTAATTTCATAGATCATATAGGCACTTTTCTGTATATTAACGAAAGTATTAAATACACTAACACTATGTTTTTATTAGGTTAATTTCCTAGATAATATAGGCACTTTTCTGTATATTAACGAAAGTATTAAATAACCACAATAACACTGTGCCTTAATCATTTTATTTTTACGAAACCAGCACAAATAAAATAAATTTAAGTACTTTACAATGTTTTTTATACTCAATTTAGAGTAGTCTATTTGAAAGTTTCTTAGGTACATGTGGTCTTAGTTAATAAGTTTTTCATAATCCTATTCTGGTTTATATTGGTCCCAAACTGGTGGACCTAGAAAAATTAAATCACTAAATACTAGGTAGATACGCATAAAGCTATAAAGTTTTAATTTATTTCATCTCTTTATCATTAAGGTATTAATAATATTAATATATTTTAACATACCCCTAGATAAATCCAGAGGCCATATAGAATGTTTTCGTCTAAAAATTAATGGAACAATATATGGAGGAGCAGCTAGGGCTCAGTGGAATAGAACCAGAAAAAAATAAAACTACCTATTAATATTCACCACTATGAAGCCATTTATTAAATCTAGATCATATTGACCCAAGTAAAGCTGCAGGCCCTAATGGTATAGCGTTGGGCGGGGTGACTTGGACCACTTTAGGTATAACTTCGTCTCCGACTCTCCCCTAATGCACTTTTTGGAATTTTTTTTTTTTTTGAAAATCAAGTCCCTATAGTCGGTCCATAAGCACACAAGAAAATAAAATATAATTCTAATAATAAGTTTTATTAACAGTTTGAATAAACTCAGTCACCCCGACCTTTGGAGGGGTTTGAATCGGACCCACCTTGAGGGGTGAAATCGGAACCCATTCTGTTTAAATTCGCTCTGTTACGTATAATTCAATTATATTTTAATTTTTACTTATAAATATTATTTATCAGTATTAAAATTCTTAATAAGTAATGGAAAATGCAAGTGAAATGATTACTATAAAATATGAAATAAAATAATAAGGTGGTCCGAATTCACCCTCTCCGCTCAAAAATTTTGACACACTTTTGAATTCGTTATTTTATTAATAAATTCATTTTTATTTTAATTTATTTTACTGCATATAATAATCTATTATATTATATTTAATATTAATTTAATATCAAGTTGAATAATACCATGTCATATATAATAATAATACGTTAAAATTATGAAAAACAATGGTGGTCTGGTAGTACACCCTCATCTCACTAATTATTTTTAACGCTATTAGGGTATGAAATCGGGACCAAGTTAGGCCCCTGATTTTGCCATTGCCACTATTACTGTTTGGATCAAAAATTTACTTTGGCAGTTTAAAGCTAATAATACTCGAGTGTATATCACTTAGAAAAAAAATAATTTAATAAAATCCATCCACAATTTATTTTATAACAAAAAAAAAGTGATTTATAAAAAAAACTCACATTTTTTCAAAAGTGATAAATTCTAGTTTCTACAAACTCACATATTTTGTACCTAAATTTATAAACTTTTTTAAAATACTAATATAAAAACTCTCTAGAATTAAAGATGATCTAAATTAATATAATAACTTGTTAGATACTAATCAGTCATGTGTACATAGAATAATAGATGATAGCTAGATAGATAGATGCATGAACTTAGTAACTTATCCTGCCACCTCAGTTTTTGAATTCTCACGCTAAGTTTTCTATTTTTTTAGTGAGTGGGTAGTTTCCTTGGCCGAACGTCAAACCCCTCCATAATAAATGATCTCCTTTGGAACAGCGCTGCTGGTCACCCGTCTGTGCTCCATGCCTGCCCGTAAGTTACTTGCCGTTGGATTCGGAACTATTTTATGCTTATATTTAAAATTAAAATTCATTGTAATGTCGGTAGCATCAAACAACAACTCCGTCCAATACTCCTAATACGTAAAATACTGAATGGGGACTAACACATTTCCGGGTTGGGTCCGATTAGTTACGGCTTCTTGCTGAACATACACATTTTAACTGTAAAAAAAAAAGACAGGAAAGAACATGAGGTAATAACTGAATAGTTAATAGGCACCAGCCAAACGTTTGATTTTTGCCACTAATACTGCTTTGGAAACTAACAATAGATAGATTAGTTAACTTTTAGGATCAAGTGATTTATAATAAGAGCACTAACTAAGATAGAATAGCATCTCAGATAAAAGTAGAGTTACATTGAAAACTTCTAGAATTCAAAATCTATTTGCAGAAATATGAAAACACAAATCATCAACGCACATATCATTTGAAGAATATGAACAAAGTGCAGCCCATTTGCGCAACCTACATGGTAAATAAAGTCTATTGCCGCACACCCGGACTCCATGTCGAAGGGCCATTTATTAATCCAAATTTCCCGCAGCACTCAATCACACATTCGTACGATCAAACATTCTTTTATTCATTTAAGATGATTCTCTAAATTAAAAACTGTTAGTACTACCGTGTGGCATTAAATGAGTACGTTAATAAATTATAAAAAAATTGTGTTTATTTTCTTTTATTTTATGATATTTAGAGTGGACCAAATCAACCCCTCTAAAAACGGCTTGGCACCGGTACCCTTTGCCAGACGCTACTTGATGACCTAAAGTGATTTTCAGAAAAAAAGTATTTATTTTAAAGTTATCTAAAAAGAAATTTATACTGAATGTTGCAGGACAGTTAAGGTATTAAGTTTAAGTGAGATGGGTAGTTTAGTTCTTGGGCAAGATCCTTTGCAGTAACTTCCAGAAGCTTGCCACTAAAGAATTTTCTTTAAAAAACTGTAAATTCAAACGTATCAACGTTTTTATAATTCAGCAGTGCTAATTTTGAACTTCTTTGAAAATTTTTTCATAATTACCATTATATTTAACATTCCAAAAATATTACTAGATGTTTGTCACTCATCTTTTTTGCAAGAGTCTTTAATTGTATAATAATAAAAGAATTTTTTTTTATATATTTATTAAGTTCCATGAGTTTGTATAAACAACTATTTGAGTATGAGCAATGTGTGCAACTTTTTATTCGAAATAGAGACAGCCACGTTTGTTTTCGTTAATTTTAATTCATTATTTCTTTGTCTTTTTAGAGTAGCGTATATCCTGTGATTCTCACTTTATCATCAAAAAATAATCGGGGTGGCCCGGCTAAGAACTAGATTTCACAAGATATACCCCATAAATCTCTATATATACATTTTTTAGGTAGACATGTCACGGGAGCCTACAAAAGTAAATTGTTTCTTTTCTCTCAAAGAATGACCATATAAGTTATATTAGATCTTATAATTATAACATCTACAGTATATACATATATATATTTTAATATTGTTTAAATTGTTAAGTTATAAATAATACCAAACTCAACAAATTTGAACATATACTTTCTTGGAAAAGAATTATTTATAAAAAATCAAACTGATTTAAACTTAATAAAAGAAATATAAAAGTGTTTTAAATATTAACTAAATTAATTACATATATTATAGTCTTATTATTCAAGATTATTTATGACCTACCAATTTATTACCCAAAACAGTTCCTGGCCAGGCTCTACTTATACATGAAATAATGAAATTTATAAATTTATTATACAGAGATCCTATTGGCATTGAATATAAAAGATAGGAGGCAATTAATTTAGATGGTAAGTTTCAAAAATTATATTTGACTTTCAGATTACGATATTGCACTGTTCTTTTTTTTTAACTTAAGGTAAATTTCAATAGAGATAAGATTACATAATATTCCCAACATAAACTAGTATGTTTGGGATTATTAGTCTAATTTAAGTTAGAACTTGCACTGTTTAAATGCTTAACAATTTAAAAGTTTATGGCCAATATATACAAAAACAACTTTTTCCAGAACGATGGTTCACAAGACTTAACTATCCTTGTTCTTATTATAAATAGATTAAATATGATTCAAGGAGGTGCCTCGATACATATGCGCCTTTCTCAATTGGTTAAATATTACAGGGAAACAATTGAATAACGTTTCTACTAAATTTAAGTATAATTATTTTAAAAAATAATAAAGTAATAAATAAATTTTTAATATTTTTAAACTAAATAAATATTTAAGTTTTAATAATTATAATTTTAAACAATTTCTCCCAGAGAGAATTGTAGACCTTGGGACTACAATGACTATTTTAAATTGAGTCTAGTTTGCGACTTAATGATTAGCTGTCACACTGTATTAGGGGATAAACGCTTGACGTTAGGTCTACCAATACTGCCTCCGAGTCTATCAAGTACTGCTTTATCACCATTATTGATTTATCTTTATCATTAGAGACTTATATCTTAATTATTTAAGGGGACATAATTCTAATGGTATACAAAATTAGATATATTGAATGGTATAATAATTTGGTCCATTTACTTTGTTTAAAACTTTAACAGTGTCTATTTTAGTTATGTTACATAAACCAATTACAACCGCCATAAATTCTTCATACCCATATCCGAAGGGACGATAGGCTTTAAGATGGGTTATATTTATTAGCACTATTTAATATCATTTACTTTTTAGATTTTATTTTCCCAATAAGCAGAATTTGATATATATTTACAGTCATAGCTTCCCCTTAGATCTATAGTAATCTTCATACACCAATTATTGTTTATATAACTGATTAAAATAATTGCTCTTGATACGTATCAAGAGTGCTTTCTAAAGAACCCCTGTCAGGTATCCTTCCAGCTCTTCATTTGCTGTCCATTTAAAATAAAGAGAAGTATTACAATTATCAAACGACATGAATGAGTTAAGAGTTGATGGTTGTCTAGATTCACTAGCTTTCGAATTCATATATGTGAAGAGGCCTGCTGTTAATAGCATTTTTTATAAAAGACAAAGTTGTTAAAAGTTCTGAAAAAAATAATTAATCCTCTTCTCATCTGCTACTCTTTCTTACATACAAAACTTTCTTAAGTCCGTATTTGACGCTCATAATAATAGAACCCCACCAGCTTGTGTATAATTGGAATTACAGAATATGCTTAATTATTGTTAATTTTTGAGTTCATCCCTGAATTCATTGGACCCAAGAGCCCTAGACAAGATGTCTGCCCCTTTCACGAATGTTCTAGCGTTATCAGAGTAAAGGAACTCTGGGATGGTGTATATAGGTTACAAAACCTTTGAAAAGCTATGTAAAAAATTTGATCACCACCCATTAGTCAGGGACTAGATTCTAAATGAGTAATTATTTAGATCTATACATTAAGATCAATGTGAATAATAGATAACATCTTGTTCCAGTATTTACTGTGAGTTTCTTAATTAGTCACCATATTATAGACCTATATAAAGTCAATGTTACTGTTGTATTTTAAAAAGCATTACTAAATTCATATGATGTTTAGGGATGTCAGTGCACTTATGCACTTAGGATATTTAAAAGCACGCACATTGATTTTTTTGCATACGGTGCACTTCTTCACGACTTTTTTCATTGCTATTCGAGCTTTGGGAATCCAGACAAGTAAAATTTAGCTAATATAATTTAATGTTAACTATCTAATCCCAAATGCTGCATTTTTTGATGATCAACTTATCATAAAATTAATTAATATAGTATTAATAGGGGTGAGAGTGGTGGTATCCAGAAAAATGACGAGCGGTTGACGATTAGCAATTAATTAAATATAGAATGTACGTTTAGATATTCTACCCTTTGATCTTAAAATGTCAATCTAACCATCCAAAATAAATAAGTTTAATCTAATCAGGAGAGCATTGATCTGACATAATGAAAATGCAATCTCCTATTAGTATTATGAAGAGTTTTACTTTTAGATTCTACAATATTTACGAGCTTTGTATTATAAGAACTCTATTCTCTTAAGTTAATTTTGCTTTATGAAACATTAAACAAAATAACTAGTTATATTTTACTTTTTTTCAAATTTACTAATTTATTTATTCCAATATTTTCATGTACAATATTTTAATTATTTATTATTATTATTACATTAGTATTAAATTTAAATGATAGCAAAATTTAACGAAATTGGCTGGATTAGAAATAGTGTGTAAGCATTGGATAAATTTTGGCCACCTCTCCAGATCCTTACAAAGCCACTCTGGACCATGTTTCCACATTAATTTAAATTTTTTCGCTCAAAATTTTATTAATAAGTTAAATTACCCTAGGTCAATAGGTACTGCTGGGTTTTGAGCTAGTAATTGTTCAACATAGTTTAAAAATAATTTATTTAAGTTTATATATTTTACATTCTGATGTCATCACACTAATTTTGATTAACATCTTTTAACCTTGTTAATATAATGCTTATAAACGTAGCCATTTGACACTTTTTTGATTTCACCTGTCAAAATGCCAAATTTAAGTAACTATTGTTAAAATTTTAAAATTCATAACCTTTGCATATTCAAAAATGCATGTTAAAAATTAAGGTAATAGAATAGTAGATATGCATTTTAAAGCTAAAAGGACTCCTATATAAGTTCTAGTTGGATGACTATAGGTTTTACTTTATATTATTATAAACAGGTGTTACTTTGGCGCTTGTAGCAAACAAAATAGGGTTTAATTTTTTCCTTCACTTGAACCATATGCAACAAACCCATAACATTTTAGCAGAACTGTCATAAAATATATTCAGACCATAGGATAGAGATTTCACTTTTCATTCACAACTTGCACGTGGAAAACTTCAAACTTACTCTAATTCATTTTATAAATCTCATCCTCAGTTATTACCCCATTCAGTCAACATTTCCCCAGGTAATTTTTCATCCCATTGTGATTGCTTTCTGCGATTAACACTTCTTTACATTTAACAACTATATCTACAAATTACAAAACATTGTATTGTAAGTCCTAAAGGATCAAACAACTTGGAAGTTTCTGAAAGTATCTGTCGCTTTGTACTACACGAGCTCCTATAACTTTAATGAACGACACATGCAATGAGAATCTTATCTTTATAATTTGCAATTTATTAACTAAAGCACGCTTTATCATACTCAGATTTTCATGCTTCCACTACTCCATCCTATATCTCATACTCTCACACTCAAATACTGCTCAATCAAAGTATTGACATATATATTCCCATAAGCGAAGTTCAAACCCACCTACTGGTCATCTATTCAAAAGTTAAGATGGTATACAACTCGATTTTCCTAAATTCTTTGCAAATTATTGCCTGTAAAAATCAGGTTGTCTACTAAAAAAAAAAAATTAGAAGACAAGATCTCCCAGCATCCTTTATCAGAAATTCGAGCAACATGATGTTTCATTATACTTGGGCAACATGTAGCGGACGGCACTGGATCTATATAACCGAACAGTAAAGGTTTTAATACCATGAAGAGAGTAATTCAATCTTTCCTTAGTTAGGTAACACAATAAGATTAAGAACACGATAATTTTGTTTTTAGTCACTATTTACGGTGCATCTTAGGAGTTTATTGAATAGATGCACAAATTAAGGTGCTTGTATTATTTTTAATGCCACATTTAAAGTAACGATATTCAAGTAATTATAGTTCTAAATACTAGTTAAAGGATAATTTAAAAGGGAGTTCATTCACAATCTAAACCCAGCATAAGATGGCCTGATGCAAGAAGGGCTGTTCTATTAGATATTTTAAAAGTAGCAAATTAAAGGATCAAGGTCTTATCATTGGGTTGTGATCTGCTTCACTCACTTCTTATTATAAGGTCTAGTGAGGTATATAGAGACGTTATAATTCTTAAATTGGAAATAAAAAGTCACGTATTTACTAATATATTCAATTATATTATCTTGCAAATATTGAGAAAAATTATTAATATTATATAACTTTCTAACAAGTTACTTTCATTTTTGCTTAAGAGAAGAATAGACTCTATTTAATACTCTCAAAGAAATAATCAAAATATTTTTGATTAAGCAATCAATATTTTTATTTTTTCTATCTAACGTACCGGTCTGATGGTAATAATTGCTCATCCTGGAAATAAATATCATTCTTAAATTTTTTAATCATGATTCTCTATCATTAAAGAGGCCAGCATCATTTAATACCTCTTTAGTAGGGATACCAACACTCTCCATGGACAACAAATATTCAAGTCCATGTTCTACTTCAGAATCATCATAAATATTATCAAAAGGTGCAAAAGGGTGAAAATAACTTTTAATAGGATTTAAAATCAAAATTACAATGGTTTCATTTACTAAAGCAGACTCCTCCTCTTCTATCAATGGAGATTGCATATTCAATTTACTTACTTCTATGATTTGTTAAAAAATTATTATTGAACATATCACAAAATAACATAATTTTGAAATTTTAAAACAACTTCAGACATTATATATTAACTAATATTAAAAGAAGGAAGAAGATTATGAATAATGTCTGTGCCTTATAAACAATCTATGTCAAACATATCATGGTCTCCATGGATGTTATAAAAATAAAGAATCAATTAAAGGAATACCATTTTCTTAAAATTTTCAATATCCGCTTTATTCATGCCGTGAAATCTTATAATTTAATTTTAATCATTGTCATGAGGAATAAGCATGCTAAATAAACTTCACGATTCATTAAATTGTAAAACCCAATAAACAATTGTGAAAAATTCGCTGTGTTTTATGCTACCAATGAAAGTTTTTGTATTATAATTATATGTTACTCTAATTACATGTAATATTATCAAAATTATTATATAAACCTGTCCTAGCATTTTTAGATTATGTAAGAGCGTATTGACTACAGTGTACTATGGCTCCTCTTATACTGTTTACCTTTTGTTGCTCTTTTTTAAAGAGTTGAAGGAAATTGGTATGGCAACCAAATACACTTTATTACTAATTATTTTTGTTGGTAAAAAAATCATATAACATAAGGAGCTAACAGGACTCATTTTGCTTCAAGTATTTGGGATATTACATTGGTACAAAATAGAGCTAGTTAGATTATGGGTGAAATTGATTCTTTACACTTATTTATAAATACAATTATAATATTCTTAATTTATTATTTAAATACCATAAAACATTTTTCAGGTCACATTGTAATATCACCATTAATAACCATCCACAAGCAATGATAGACACATGTTAGCCTATTTGGCACGTTTTATACCTTAGATAGGCTATTGTTGAGATATCATTGCTCAACATATAATATAGAGAGACATTGATTTTTAATTATTAGATATAGCTTACAAGATATGTAGTGGTTGTAATAGTATTGAGTTTCTATTGTATTATTTACAATAACTTTTTATAGAATGCTTGTACTATTATTTTTAGAACTCCACCGTATTTAAAAATTTTGAGAGTACTAATTTAGTTGTAGCTTTAGTAGCTTGAATAAACTTATTATTATAAACTTTAGCTTCGTTTCGGAAGCATATTTTGGGACAAATTTAAATACTAAATATTAATTTAAATAAAACCTCTATTTATAATTAATGATTCAAATAATTTAGATTATCCAAAGTTGGATAATAATTATTTGCAATTTATGTATTAATTCACTTTTAAAAACACTTATTAAGGTCATTTTTGAAATATTATATTACTCAATAGTAGACTTCCAGGTGTATCAGCTTCTAAAAAGTCTACTTCATAACTCTTAAGTTCATAACATCATGTGGACACTAAGTTCATTAGTATATCACTTCTCATTTCAAAGTTAAGCCTTTACTAATCATATACCGTCAATCAAACCTTAAGTTATTTAAAATATATTATATTTTCATTTAGTAGGTCGGCCTATAGAGCGATTCCTTTTTAAGTTACCTTAAGGCTATGTCATAGTTTTCATCTGTAATAGACAGATGGTTTACTACTACTTTAAAGAGCATTATCCTTTTAATAAAAACTAATTAATTTTAGCAAGCTTATACTGGAATTAGGTTAAATTACTCTGATTAGTATACCGATTTTAAATTATTAAATTATTAAGGAAATTGGAAAAAGTAAATTATTTTTCCCCAATCCTAATCAATACTTCGCACTGCAACTGAGGCAGTTTTGAATCATTTATATATTTACCTTATTTATTTACTTCAAAAAAAAATTATGAGTAATATACGAAACTACCGACAATTTTACAATCTTTAGGAAAATAAAAAATCCTTGGCCAATTTATGCGCAGCTCTTGTACATCAAATGGTAATCTACTTGACCTTCAAGCTCAGGAATAAATAAGAAGGATTCTAAATTATCTATCATTATTTTCAGACAACAGTATGACAATCTCTTCATCCAAACTTTTAATAGAATAGACTTCTTTCCAATATCAGTATTTACAGCATCTAAATAGAGGGCTTCTGTTAATTATATTTTCTTACTCCAAAAGCAGTAACTTTTTTAATAAGTTAATTAGTAATTTTTGCTTTAGAAATTAGCTCTTTTTCTTATCAAAGCTTTAACAGAAGCTTTACAAGAGAGCCTAAGGCTTGAGCTTCTTCATCAGTTAGGCCCATAATTTTGATTAGGTATTTTGGTCAACTTGCTATAATAAAATTTACTTATATTTAGCATAATTTTTAATTACTAGTACCTTAATAGTATTAATAATTTGCTTTAAAACCAATAAATGAAATCCAATTCATTAAATAAGGCAGCTTTATAAATTTCAATAGCTATAGCCTATCGAACGCATGTACTGCTAGTAAACAATTAATTTCTAAATTTAGTATAAAGTAGCTATAATATGATTATTATAAAAAACTATCCTATCACCAATTACTAACACTATTGATACTTTTTTATATAATATATTTACACTAGAAATGCTTAAGAGATATTTCAATTTAACAAAATTCACACATTAAATTTAAATCAACCTACGTGAATAATTTATATAATATCGATTATGTAATCTAATATAATCGATATCGATACATACTCGATATAAGTATCGAACAGGCAATATCGCTACCACTATCTAATTTAAAATAATTTATCGATACTTTAAATCTTTAGATCTTTGTATACATTCGTCAGAATAGAAACTTTTTCTGTAGCTGAAATTTAACTATTGGGAAATTTAAAATCAATAAGATTCGTAACTATTTGATTATAAGTATTAATAAATAATACCAAATCAACAAATATATGTAAACATATTATTACTTCATTTAGAGAGGATAAGAAATATTATTTTAAATAATAACAAATATTTAATTTCTTAATAAAGAATATTAAAAAAGTTAGTCTTACCTAATTAATAATAGTATTTACAATTATAAAGTGCAAACTATTATAATAATATGCTTATTAGATACCTACCAATTTATTACCCAAAAAGTTCCTGGCCAGGCTCTACCTCGAAATAAATAATAAATTATAATTACAGAGATCCTTTGCATTGAATCATAAGATAGGAGCTATTAATGTAATTGAGTAGTTATTACAAAAATTAATTTGACTTTCAGAACGATATTGCACTGTATCTTTATTTTATAAACTAAGGAATTTCAATTAGAGAAAAGATTACATTAAATATTTATACCAACATAAACGATAATGAGTTGGGATTATAAGTCTAATTTAAGTAGAACTTGCACTTTATATGCTTAACATTTAAAGTTGCATATAAACTCAAAACAACTTTTTTTACTCGTATACCGATCGGTCCCCAAGTAGGCTCATTTACTTATCTACTCTATGTCTTTATATAAGAATAATCTGATTCAAGAGTTGCGCGTAATATGCGCCTGCTCAATTGGCTTAAATAACTAGGGAAATCAATTGAAATGACATATCTCTTGCTTTTAAGAATAATTATTTTAAATAATAAATTTAATTCAATAAAAAATATTGTAACAATTTATATCAAGTTTTTAATTAAAAATATTATATTTGGAAATTATAATATATATATATATATATTAAGAAAGTATATATATAATATGTATATTATATTAATTTATATATATATTTATAATTATATATATATAATATATATATATATATTATATATAGTATAATATTATAATATATTATATAAATTATTCTCACAATCAGACACCATTCCTCTATAGACTAAAGAGATAGATATGATATAAATAGATAAGTAATAGAGAGAGTAGAGTTAAATATATAGATATACTTATATATATATCCATATATAGTATATATACAGATATATAGTATAAAATAAAAAAAAGCAAACTTTATTATCAAATACATAACCTATGGCTAATTAACAGAGCTAGTACAATCACAGATTTCATCTCAAATGATGTAGACCTATCATCATTTTCTCATGAACTAAGGTGTATGTATGGTGACGTGAAGATTTAGAAAGAGGAGAATGAAAGAGATAGAAGCAGGGTATAAGTAGTAACTAAAGAAGAAGAGAAGAAGAATATACCATTTTTTAATGGATTAAGAATATCTTTAAGTTGTGATGCCAATGTTAAATTATAACATTATGAAATAATCATATTTTTATTAAAATCATTAATATAAACGTGTCCAATACAATAAACCCATCAGCATCTTACCAAATAGCAAATTGAAACAACTCAATTTCCATTTGCTGAAACCTCAATATTAAACATAACCCATCAGCATCTTACTAAATAGCAATTGAAACAAACATTTCAATTCCAACCAATATTAAGCAGAAAACAAAACACTACGATTGCTAATATAATTTTTAAAATACTATAATCATTTCTGAAAATGATTTGATAAGTAAAACAATGTTTCAATAAAATTACACAATATAAAATATAATATTATAAAAAGTATCGAAATAATATGCAGTATATACTATGAAAGACATTAGGGAGGTAAATGGAATGGCAAAATATCTACCACGCGACCATCCCAGTTCAACAGCCAAATTCTTACGCACATTAAAATAATTTTTAGATCACACTGTTTTATATTTATAAGGTTACCACGCTGCACGCTCTACTATTTTTATACTATGTGTTATATATATATATATATATATATATATATATTATATATATAATATACTTTATACTTATAGTATATTATAGTCATATATAATATATATAAATATACTTATATATACTTATATATTATATATTATATATATATTAGTTATATATATATATATATATATATATATATAGCCTATTAATAATAATATAAACCTTATATATATATAATATATATATATATCTATATATATATAATTATATATATTATATACCTATATTATATATACTATATATATATATATTATATATACTAATAATATTATTATATAATATATTATAATATAGTATCATATTATAGTATATATATACTTTAGAGAGAGAGAGAGAGAGGAGAGAGAGAGAGAGATGGGCACGCCATCCGTTACTCCGTTACTAAGCGAATTAGTTTTTGTAGCAAAAACAGAGTTAACGGAACTCGTTACTTTTTCCTTTCACTGTAAACGCCAGCGAATCAACTCCGTTAATTTTTTCTCTACTTTTTAGTCCGTTACCATTTTGCTTCGACTTTCTTTGGAATGTGTTGGATTGCCAATGGACCACCCGGCAAGCTAAAACAAACTCTGTATATGATATAATATATATATATATATTAGTATATATATATTTATATATTAATTATATAGATATATATATATATTAATATAGATATTATATATATAGTAGTAGTATATATATAGGTATATATATATATATATAGTATATATATATATAGATATATACTATACTTATTTATATATATATATATATATCAGATAATATATATTTTATATATGATATTATAGATTATATAAATATATAAGGAGATCATCTCTCATAGCAGTAATGCAATACGTATGGGTGCTTTCGTAATTATTGAAATGAATGCTGAGGAGAGTGTGGAGGAACACTTCGAAATCTCCATAACATGCAGTAATGAAGAGCGTATGATGATTGATAATGAAAGCGGTGGGTATGATGGTGCAAGAAAGGAATAGGTATTTTGGGAAAGTTATTAATAAAGGAGGAGGAATGGGTAGAGTGTGAAGTTGAAGAATGGTAAATCTGCAGGTATATATGAAATTACTGGTGAAATGATGATCAAGAACGGAGGCGAGGTGGTGAGTGACAGGATTTGGAAGTTGTGTAACAAAACGTTTATGGAAGGTATAGTTCCGAGGGATTGAAGGGAGAGCAGAATAGTACCCTCATGTAAGGGAGGATAAGGCTAAGGGGAACTGTAGCACTTATATGGAATTAGTTTATTGAGTGTTGTAGCGAATATATATGCTGGGTATTTTGGTCAAATGAGTGCGTCGAGTGACTGATAGACGTCTGATTGTGAAAAACAAAAGGCATAGTTTAGAAGTGGTATGGAGCATGTGCTGATTAAAATCTTTAAATTGAAATAATGATTGAGAAAATGAGGGAATGAATAAATTGCATTAGGTTTTATGGTATTTGCAACAGGAGTATGATCGGATTAATAGGGAAGCTCTATGGTAGATTTTAGTGATATATGGTGTTGGTGGTAAGCTTCTGAATTGAATCAAAGTATGTAAGCTTCTGAATGGATCAAATTAGTGGTAGGCTCTGAATGGAATCAAGAAATGTTTGTCGGTAACCAAAACGTTTGATGTTTTGAAAATATGAAATATTGATGTATTTTTTTTCTATCCTCCCCAATCAATATCAATTTTCAGGGCTTTATAGTTGTGCGGATACATCTTTTTTACTTCAGATAATTTGTTGTTGTATACTCCAAAAAAAAATTTTTTGAAAATTTGTTCCAAGAACAAATCCAAACTACTGATATACAAAGAAATTATCTAAATAAAAAATGTGCATGTCCCTGACTACAAATGTCCTGAAATTTTCCGTGCAGATCGGATAAACAGAAAAAAATAAACCCAATTTTTTAAATTTGAAAAACCCAAAAATAGTAGGTTTTGAAAAATGAATAGTTAGGTTTTGAAAAGTAGGTTTTGAAATAGTAGGTTTTGAAAATCTACCGATGCTCAGATATGGTGCGTCAGATATCAAAATGCCGCTCCAACATTTTTTTTAGATAAGTAGTCAAATCTTTTAATATTTCACGTTAAGTCATTTCGAAAAAACTTGTAGGAGTTGAAACCAAATGTCAAAAACATAGATTCTCAAAAATAAAATAACCAAAAACGAAGACTACAGATACAGAAAAACACTGGAATACGACGTTTTACAACCAATAAAAGCTACAGCTTGGTGTTTTATTGTTAAAATTGGTCATAAAAACACCAAGCTGTAGCTTTTTTGGCTTCTAAAACGTCATGTTCGAGTGTTTTCTTGTATCTGTAGTCATTGTTTGGTATTTATATTTTTTGAGAATCTATGTTTTTTTGACATTTGTTGAAACTCCTACAATTTTTTTTCGAAATGACTCTAAACTTGAAATATTCAAAGATTTGACTATTATCTAAAAAATGTTGGAGCGCTGATATTTTGGATATTGACCCCATATCTGTAGCATCGTAGATTATTTCAAAACTTACTATGTTGGGTTTTCAAAATTTAAGGGGTAGATTTCAAAACCTACTATTTTTGGCTTTTCAAAATTGGAAAAATGGGATATTTTTTCTGCTTTATCGATCTGCCCACGAAAATCTTCAGGATCACTTTGTAGTCAGGACTGCCACATTTTACTTACGATAATTTCTTTGGTATATGCAGTAGTTTGGAAATTTTTTTTTTTTTTTAATACATAATTTTTCAAAAGAAAATTTTATTTGGAGTTATACAAAAAAATATATCTAAGTAAGAAAAGATGTTTTCTCGCCCGATTATACAAGCCCTGAAAAAATTCTGATGTTGATCGGATAAGTAGAAAAAAAAATTTTAATATATCAAGATTTCATATTTTGATTCTAAATTTTTGGAAAAGTATGAAATACATTCGTTTGATTCCATTCAGAAGCTTATCATACTTTTGATTCCATTCACGAAGCCTTAACATTGACTTTGACTTCAATTTCAGAAGCCCTCTACCACCAACACCACTATATCACTAAAATCTACCATAGAGCTTCCTATTAATCCGATCATACTCCTGTTGCCAAATCCATAAAACCTAAATGCACATTTATTCCCCCCTCATTTGCTCAATTCATTCTCTGTTTCATTTAAAGATGTTACATTCCACACATCCTCTATACACTTCTAAAACTTCCCTTGTTTTTCACAATCAGACCCTTCAAGTCACTCGACGCACCTCTTTCGACCCAAAATACCAAGCACTATATCTTCCCTACAACACTCGAATAAACTAATTCCATATAATGTCCTACAGTTCCCCTTTAGGTCCTTATCTCCTTACATAAAGCACTGGTACTCAGTACTGCCTCTCCTTTCAATCCCTCGGAACTTATTTACCTTCCAATTAAACGTTTTGCTTACCAACTTCCAAATCCGTCATCTTTCACCACCTCGCCCCTTCTTGTGATCATTTCACCAGTAATTTCATACTTGCAGATTTACAATTCCATCTATGCTTGCATATTTACCATTCTTCAGACTTCACACATTCTACCCATTACCTTCCTCTGCTTATTAATAACTTCATACCCCAAAACACAGTTTCTTTCGCAAAAATATAACCCACAACACACATTGACTATTCATACTACCTCTTCATTACTGCCAATGTTATGGAGAATTTCGAAGTGTTCCCGCTACCTCTCCTCCACACTCATTCATCAATTACGAAAGCACCATACCTATTCATATATGCTATGGAGATGCTCCTATATATTCTTATCATTATAACTATTAATATATATAATATATAGAATAAGATATATATTATACTATATATAATATATATATATACTAATAATATATAATACTTATATATATAATATAATAATATATATATATAATATAGATATATATATATATATATATATACATATAAATGTACTTATATATATATATACTATATATCTAATATATTATATAGTATATATATAGTATATATATACAGATTTTTTAGCTTGACCGGGGTGGGTCAGTATGGCCAATGAACATTTCAAGAAATGAGTAGATACAAATGTCAGAAAAAGTAAAGATGAGAAAAAATAACGGAAGTATCCGCTGCGTTACTATGAAAGAAAATATAACGAAGTCCGTTACTCTGTTGCTGAAAAAAACAATTCCGCTTAGTAAACGCGAGTAACCGGAATGTGCCCCATCTCTCTCTCTCTCTCTCTTCTCTCTCTCTCTCTATATATATAATTAATATAGTATATTGATAGGTATTATATATATTATATATATATATATCAATATATATATCATACCTGATATAAGTATATATACCCCATACCTTATATATATTATATGTATTATAGTATATATATAGTATATACTTATTATATACTATTATATATATTATATCATATATTATATATATATAATATATTATAATATATAATAGTATATTATATAATAGTATACTATACTATACTATATAATATATATATATATACTATATATAATATATATATATATATATATATATACCGATATAGTATATAGTATATACTATACTATACTATTATATATATAAATATATATATTACCCATAATATAAAATTAGCAGAGCGTGGTAACCTTATAAATATAAAACAGTGTGATCTAAAAATTATTTTAATGTGCGTAAGAATTTGGCTGTTGAACTGGGATGGTCGCGTGGTAGATATTTTGCCATTCCATTTACCTCCTAATGTCTTTTATTGGAATATACTGCATATTATTTCGATCCTTTATAATATTATAATTTTATATTGTGTAGTTTTATTGAAACATTGTTTTACCTATCAAATCACTTTTCAGCAATGATTATAGTATTTTAAAAATTATATTATCAATCGTAAAGTGTTTTGTTTTCTGTTTAATATTGGTTCGAATGGAAATGTTGTTTTCAATTGCTATTTGGTAAGATGCTGATGGGTTATTGTATTGGACAAGTTTATATTAATTTTTATAAAAATATGATTTATTTCATGTTAAAATTTTCATTGGCTTACAACTTAAAGATAATTCTACCATTTATATATATGATATTTCTTATTTTTTAGTTACATTAATGTTAATTTTCATTTAAATTTTCAGGTACATACATACACCTTAGTTCATGAGAAAATGATGATAGGCTACATCATTTGAGATGAAATCTGATTGTACTAGCTCTGTTAATTAGCCATAGGTTATGTATTTGATAATAAAGTTTTGAGTTTTTTTTTATTTCTTTTCCTTATATATATATATATATATATATATATATATATATATATAGTTATAGTTATAGTATAGCAGTGATAGTATATATATATATATATATATATATATAGAGTATATATATATATATATATATATATATATATATATATATACGGTTATGGTCATTCTTTGAAAAAAAAATAACTTTTTGAACCTGACCATCTCTAATTTTAATAAAAAATTAGTAATAGTATCGCTTAGGGGCTTCACCCCCGATTTTTATAAAAATCACAGATATAGCTACTCTTAAAAAAATAATACGTGAATAAAAGAAAAAAAACGTGGCTGTCTCTTTAGAAAAAAAGTTACAGCTTCTCAAAAAGTTGTTAAACTCAGGATTTTCTTATAAAAAAATAAATTTTAAAAAAATCATAGGATTTTTATCAAAAAATAATGGTAAATATCTAGTATTTGATGTAAATATTTTCTGAAAAAATTTTCAAAGTTCAAATAGTAAAATTGATAAGTTAAGTTAATTTAAGTTTTTAAAGAAAATTTTAGTGGCAAGCTTCTGGAATTATGCCAGAAGCTTGACACTAAACAATTTTATTGCAAAACTTAACTTCTGAACTTAGAAATTTTTTGAACTTTAAAAAAATTTTTTTCGAAAATATTTAGATCAAGTAGCTGCCTGGCAGGGTGACTGGCCCAGCTTTTTAGAGGGTGATTCGTCCACTTAAATAAAAAAAAAAATAAAAATTTTCCGCTCATTTAATAGCCACACGGTAGTACTACAAGTTTTATTTAGATCATCTTTAATTCTAGAGAGTTTTTATATTTTTAAAAATGTTATAAATTAGGGTAAAAAATGCCCCTCAATCAAAGATCCTCTGATAAGTGAGAATTTATTGCAGCTAGAAAATGAAAAATTGTGAATGGATTTTAATTATTTTTTCATTGGATATTTATTGAGTATGTTAGCCTTAAACTGGCAAAGTAAATTTATGTTCCAAACAGTATTAGTGGCAAAATCACGGGGCTAACTTGGTCCGATTCACCCCGCCGTAAAAATTGATGAAGGGGTGAATCGGACCACCATTGTTATTCTTTATTATTATTGATCTGTTGGTAATAGCTGAGTTTAACAGATTCTTAAAAATCGATTTTTTAGAAAAATCAATCGATTTGTTTTTATACCTATGAAACACCGTTGTCAAATTTAATTTTCGGCAGCACTAAAACACAAAGCCTATGACAAAGCCATGCTTAAACCGCTACTAATAATATCTAATAGCCTAGCAACACAATTTTATTTGATAAAAGTGAAAAGAAAAGTTGTTTTGCAATAAAAAGCTTCACAGCAAATCATAATTATTTATTATTATTATATAACCTCTTCTAACTTATTATTATTATTATTATTATTATTATTATTATTATTATTATTATTATTATTATTATTATTATATATATATATATATATATATATATATATATATATATATATATATATATATATATATATATATATATATATATAATAAGGTTATATATATATATATGTATAATCTATGAGGGCCAGGAGAGTTATCTCGAAAAGTATTAGACTTCACGGAGTCCAATTAGCGAGGCTGCTTATTACAAAGTCGTTTATAACTAATTAATACTCCCAGAACGCAAAATACTGGGAGCTCGGTCTGCTCTTCTAGGACATTTGGGGATTGCCCTCTTTCGTCCCATCGGCTCGAGTCCCCTAAAAATTGAAGTTCAGGGAAACATATAATTCCATTAGGGGACGAAGTCCCCCCCGTCATCCACCCAGAGGCCGAGAGACCCCGACTCCTGATATCTATGCGGTCTACCCTAGGGTATTCGTTAGTTTTAAATCATAAAACGACTCTTTACATATAATAAGCTTTGTACGCCTGATTCCAAATTGGTAATTTATTTTTCTATAAGTGTCTTACTTTTATTTTTTTTTTTTACATTCTGGTAATAAGCTTTATACGCTGATTCAAAATATATAATTGGTTTTTCTGTAAGTGTCGTATGTGTATATATATATATATAGCGTATATATATATATATATATATATATATATATATATATATATATATATATATATATATATATATATATATATGTATATATATATATGTGGAGCTATGCATATATATATTAAATAACTTAAATTATCTGGCAATTTTACAATATTTTTATAAAACAACAATTTCGTTATTTTCATATATCATTCGTTATTTTCATATATCATTCTTTTTTTACGTATCAATTTTTTTTGCGTTGGCTTATTGAATTTATATATGAGAGAGGTTTGGCAACACTGTTCTAGTACTTTGACATGGGTTCTAAAGATACCAAAAAAAATTACCCGAAAAAAATATCGATATTTCGCCTGTCAGAATCTGTTAAACTCAACTATTACCCAAATGTTTATTACATATAATTAATTTAACTATAAATATCATATAGCGTTGGGCAGGGTGACCGGGCCCGCCTCTTTAGGAGGGGTGATTCGGTCCACTCTAAATAAAAATTTAAAAAAATTTTCGCTCATTTAATAGCCACGCTGTAGTACTACAAGTTATTTAGATCATCTTTAATTCTAGAGAGTTTTTTATATTTTTAAAAATGTTAGAAATTAGGGTACAAAATGCCCCTTCAATAGAACTTCACTTTTGAAAATGTGAGTTTTTTTAACTTCGTTATAAAATGAAAAATTGTGGATGGATTTTATCATGTTTTCAGTGGATACTCGAGTATGTTAGCTTTAAACTGGCAAAGTAAATTTTTGATCCAAACAGTATTAGTGGCAAAATCACGGGGCCTAACTTGGTCCGATTCTCACCGCATAACAAATTGATGGAGGGGTGACGGACCACCATTGTTTTTCGTATTTTACGTATTATTATTGACATTTTTATTACGTATAATTAATTTAAATATAATAAATAGTTACTTATATTATAAAATTAAAAATAAAAAAATGAAATTTATATAAAAAAATACGAATTCCAAAATGTCAATTTTGAGCGGAGAGGGGTGAATCGAACCACCTTATTTTTTATTCTTATTTTATGTATCATTATTGACATTTTTATTACTTATTACTTAATTTTAATATGATAAATAATTATTATATTAAGTAAAAATAAAATATAAAATTGAATTTATACGTGCAAAAGAGGAATTTAAACAGATGGTCCGATTCACCCTTCAATGGTGGTCCGATTCACCTCCAAGGTCAAGTGACTGAGCTTTATTCAAACTTTAATAAAACTATTATTATTAGAATTATATTATTATTTTCTTGTGTGCTTATGACCACTCATAGTGTGATTTTCAAAAAAAAAAATTCCAAAAGTGCATTAGGGGAGAGTCGGGAGACGAAGTTATACCTGTCCAAGTCACCTCGCCTGATGTTACTTATATTAAGTAAAATTAAAAATAAAAATGAAATTTATATGGAAAATATAAATGTGTCAATTTTGAGCTGGAGAGGTGAATCGGACCACCTTTTTTTTTCTTTTACTTATATTACTGTAATCATTGTAAAGATTTTTTCTATTTAGTTATATGATAAACAATTATTATATTAAGTAAAAATTAAAATATAAAATGGAATTTATAGGTAAAAAGGAATTTCTGCAGATAGTCCGATTCACCTCCCTCACGAGATCGATGTCACACATGTATGTGCGACAGGGTCTGTCGCACACATGTGTGCGACATGTCGCACATATATGTGCGATCGTGATATTTCATTTGCGGCCTCGTCGCACATATTTGTGCGACACAGTGACTTCGTTTGAGGCCTCGTCACACAAATCTGTGAGACAATACATGCAATTATATATGCTCAAAAGATAGCGTGGCCGCTGAGGAAACTTTTGGTATAAGTCTCGTGGCCGTCGGTGTTACAGTTCTAGTTTTACCTTACGCTTAGTTTCATATGAAATGGAATATATATATAGAGAGTATATATATATATATATATATATATATATATATATATATATATATATATATATATATATATATATATATATATATATATATATATATATATATATCATAAGCATATGAATCCATGTACCGGCACGTGGAGCCTATTAGGTGGTGGTACACTTTTTTTTTATTTATTTTTTTTTTTTTTTTATTATTTTTTTTTCCTTGAAATATTTAAGTAAGTTTGCGTGATTTTAGCTCTGAGATAAAAAAACATTAGGAAAAGGATGTCGCATGGCTGCGTGCGACATGTCGCACATATATGTGCGATCGTGATATTTCATTTGCGGCCTCGTCGCACATATTTGTGCGACACAGTGACTTCGTTTGAGGCCTCGTCACACAAATCTGTGAGACAATACATGCAATTATATATGCTCAAAAGATAGCGTGGCCGCTGAGGAAACTTTTGGTATAAGTCTCGTGGCCGTCGGTGTTACAGTTCTAGTTTTACCTTACGTTTAGTTTCATATGAAATGGAATATATATATATATAAGGTATATATATATATATATATATATATATATATGGGTTATATATATATATATATATATATATATATATACCGTATATATATATCATAAGCATATGAATCCATGTACCGGCACGTGGAGCCTATTAGGTGGTGGTACACTTTTTTTTATTTATTATTTTTAATATTTGATTATTATTTTATTATTTTACCTCTGAAATATTTATAAGTTTGCGTATTTTAGCTCTGAAATATAAAAAAACATTAGGAAATAGATGTCACACATGTATGTGCGACAGGGTCTGTCGCACATATATGTGCGACATGTCGCACATATAGGTGCGACATGGACCAATGTCGCACATATATGAGAGACACGGCTGCTGGTGAAATTAAAAAAAAAAACAATAAAAATTAAATATCTCGGTAAATACTTTGTACCTTTACGAATTTCAGCTACCATATGATTTCATTAATCATAACCTATATAAAAATGCAAAAATCTTAACGTGGCCTCCGGAGAAGTTTCTTATCAATTTACCCGCGGGTAGCACAATAAAGCAACCCTTAATAAAACTTTTTATTATTAGAATTGCATTATTATTTTTTCGTGTGATTATTATGCACTATATGGCCTTGAATTTAGAAAAAAACCAAAAGTGTGCATTAGGGAAAGTCGAGACGAAGTTATACCTAAAGGGTCTCATTCCCACCCTCGACGCCATATAAACAAAATGGAAATATAGCTCAGCTTTGAACTGTGAAATTATGTTAATAGTAATGAAAATGATGTAAAAATGTTTTGTTATCCATACAAGTGGTAAATGTTTTCTTTTTCCAATGTTTGTTCGAAAATTTCAAACTATCTTTGTTGCAAACTATTTTCAATCCTTTCTTTGGGCAACAGAGATTGTAAACACATTTTCTGTATGATATGTAGATAGTGTTTCTTTGTGTAATGGTTTTATTTTAAAAATACTATTGGGTGGATTATTTTAAATTAAGTCACTGTATTTATTTATCTTTTAAACATAATTTTTTTCTGTGGTGTTAACTAAACTTCAGAATCATCCTGAGAATAAAATATCGATATTGGGCTTTTCAAATTCATAATGCTCTTCTGTTACATAATAGTTTTTTATTAAATCTAAAGAAGAAGTAATTTATTTTATATTAAATAAATTTTATGTCAGGTTGTTGCAAATGCATAATGTCATAGAATTTACCAGTATTGATATGATAAAGCATTTTATGAAAAACAAAATGTGGCTGAATTCCACTTACATAGCACATATCGACTTGATCTCATCATCAGCCTTTTTTAGCAATGCGTAAATGGCAAAACACTTAATAAAGAAACCTTATGAGAGTTTCCCAATCAGCATTTTTCAGTGATTGATTTTACCCTGGCCAAAGACAAAACCAAATTTTGGCCTTGATACTGATGAGAGAATTTTTCGTTTAAAATAGGATTGAAGAGCAGTAGCAGAGCAGATATATATATATATAGCATATATATATATATATATATATATATATATATATATATATATATATATATATATATATATATATATATATATATATATATATATATATATATATATATATATATATATATATATATTTCGAATGCTTGGTCTCCAATGTGTCATTTTAATCGTGTTTGTTTAAATTAGTTTTAGTTTTCACTGATTTTAATTTTAATGTGCCCTAGTGTTGTTTTAGTGTTCGTTTCTTACATTGTTTTACGTATTTGCCGCCTTTATGTAATTAATTAAATGAGAGTTTACTCGGAAAATTTTGCCATATTGGAACTTTAAGCTAAGTTTGGTTTTATTTTTTTTACTTTCTCTTTTTATACGATAATAGCTATAAGACTAGGATTTTTAGTTTATTTACCCTTTTTATTAATATAAGGTTTTAAATTTAAATTTTATGGTTTTAATGCAGGTTTTCACCACGTTAGGGTACTTTTACATTTAGCTTATGTTTTAACATTTGTTTAAGTTATTTTGTTTGTCTGAGTGTGTGTGGGTATGTGTGTGCAGATTTAATGTGTTTTAGTTTAGTATGTAGATTGTGTAGTTTAACTTTTTAGATTTTTCAAATTTTCTGTAAATACTTTTTTAGCGTTTTAAAATTTCCTAAAGTTTTACTATACAAAATTTAATTTATAATTAATTTAAGAATATAAACTTTGTAATTTAGGTTTTAGGTGTACAATCATTTTTATCACGATTTCTCGTTTTATTTTTGTCTGTCTTTGGTTTTTGTTTTTATTTGTTGTGTGCGTGCGTGTGTGTGATGGCAGGTTTGCGTAGGTGCGGGCTTTCTATTGACTTCACCAACATCCGCGGCTTAAGCTCCAACTCTGCTTCCGTGGAACACCACCTTTCTAACTCTAACCCTAATCTTTTGCTCTTTTCTGAGACACTCAGATGGCTACAGAATTCATCATATAAGTCGTTAAATGTATCGATCTATAACTTATTATTTCATAACTTCCGTCTAAAGGGTGGAGTATGTGCCTATGTTAACATAAACAAATTCTGTACGCCTCAGAATTCTCGAATCTCCTGAATTTCGATGTTCTTATGGCTTAAAAATCTTTCTCCCTTCTCTACTACAATAATCTCTTGTAAGCTTCGCTACTGTTCTGGGGTAATGAACAGATTTTCACGCCTTTTTTGAATATCTTACTACTTCTCACGAGACTGTTATATCTTCACATCCAAATACTGAGGTCCTCTATTTAGGGGATTTCAATGTACATAACACTGAATGGTTGGGGTCCTCTCATACCGATTTAGGTGGGGAGGAGGCCGAATCATTCAGCATTCTCACGATCTGGAACAACCAATTTGCTGAACCCACACACATTCCGGATCGTCCTAACCAATTCTTGAACACACTTGACCTATGTTTCACCACTAGTCCTTCTCTCTTAAAATACACCACTTTCGCTCCTATCGGTAAATCTGACCACAACCTTATATCTCTTAATTTTAATACTTTCTCTTCAACAACAGCTTCATCCTGCCCTACTCGTTTTCTTTTCTGGCACTTTGATCGGCCGATTGGGGGGCCTTGCGCTTCTACGCTAACTACAATTGGAATGACTGCTTTGTCTTTGGTGACGCCTCGACTTCTGCCGATAAGGTGGAGCTGTAATCGTTGATGATGAGCAGTTCATCTCTTCTTCGACCAATCTTTCTCTCCTCATGCTAATCCATGTAGTTCGATCGTGCTTGTTCTTCTGGCCATTCAGGCTAGAGACAGTGCATCGGGAGTTGAACGTTCTCCTATCACTCTGGCTAATTTTCTCCTACTGACAAATCTTTCTCGCCTCTTGCCAAAAAATATCTCTAACAACTTCAAAATCGTCTTCCTCCTCTTATGCCCGTTTCCTGATGGTTCTGTTGCTAATTCTCCAACTCAAAAGGGCCAACCTCTTCGGCCTCCTATTTTCCTCTAACTCCACCCTGGACGATTCTGGCATTCCGGCATTCCTCTTCCTCCTCCCTCTCCTCTCAGGTGTCCTATGCCATGCCTGTGATTACATTCGATCGGGCATGGGCTCCTGAAATCTAAGAACGTTAGGAAGGCGGGGTGACCGATGGCATTCCTCCCAGAGTTTTGAGGGAGTGTTTCCGTGCTATCCCCACCCCTCGTTCATAACTATACTCCCTATGTCTCAAAACTAACACTTTCCCTAAGTGTTGGAAGCACGCACATGTCCAACTTATTCCGAAAAAGGGAAGCCGCTCTGATCCTTCTAACTATCGGCCTACAGCAAATACTTTTACGATATATTTAAGATCTTTGAAACTCCTCTCATTCTCAACCCTCACTTCTTAGATCATCTGGAATCTCATTCACTTTTTTCCGATCGCCAGTACGGCTGGCTGCTCGAGGTCTACTGGCGATGTTATACTTCCTATCTTACTGATTTATGGTTCCGCCTTAGAACCACGGAGACTTTCGTGGTGAAGTGTTGACATATCCCAAAAGCATTTGGACCCGGGTATGGCACGCCACTGCTCTCCAAGCTCAGCTCCTTGGGTTTCCTCCTTCTTTGCTTACTTATGTCTAGTTTTCTTTCAAATCGCTTCAATATCGTCTGTTGTTGACGGGTGGGGCGACTTCTTCTTCCTTTTTCTGTCAATAGTGGAAGACAGAAGGAAACAGTCTCATAAGGAGAGTGTTACCTCAGCAACGCGGAGGTCCAGTGTTCGAATCCCGCTGATGAAGAGTAAAATCTTCTGTGACTCATTCATTTAATGGGGGCCAAGCCTTTGAGTACTCAGCAATTATGGGATGAGAAAACCGGGTGCTTTAAAAACTACGCTTGAAGCGTTCTTTTTGGGGACGTGGATGGCCTAGTGGTTAGAGCATCCGGTTACTGTTACCTCAGCAACGCGGAGGTCCAGTGTTCGAATCCCGCTGATGAAGAGTAAAATCTTCTGTGACTCATTCATTTAAAATGGGGCTGGCCTTTGAGTACTTAGCAATTATGGGATGAGAAAACCGGGTGCTTTAAAAACTACGCTTGAAGCGCTCTTTTTAGGACGTGGATGGCCTAGTGGTAGAGCGTCCGGTTACTGTTACCTCAGCAACGCGGGTCCAGTGTTCTAATCCCGCTGATGAAGAGTAAAAATCTTCTGTGACTTATTCATTCATTAGCCAGGCCTTTGAGTACTCAGCAATTATGGGATGAGAAAACCGGGTGTGTAAAAACTTCGTGTGAAGCGCTCATTCATTTTGAGTACTAGGGGATGGCCTAGTGGTTAGAGCATCCGGTGACTGTTACCTCAGCAACGCAGAGGTCCAGTGTTCGAATCCCGCTGATGAAGAGTAAAATCTTCTGTGACTCATTTATTTAAAGCACCCTTATTATTATTCCTATTTTTCATTAATGATCTTCTCACCTGCACATCTAACTCTATTCACTCATATGCCGATGACTCGACCCTTCATTCTTCAACTCATTTCACTTCTGCTCCTCTTTACTTCTAGAATTGCCTCGTCTTAATCTTCCGATTCATTCTCGCTGATCTGGATAGAACTTCCGCGGGTGGGGTCATCTGAACCTTGTGAAATTCTTTAAAAACTCAATTTCTACAAATCTCCTCTCTAAGACACCTTCTAACTTTCCCATCTCTTTCGACGGCAATTTTCGTCTCTCCTCTTGCTGACAATATAAACATTCTTGGCCTTAACATAAACAAAAATGTCTTGGAAACCTCACATCACAACGGGTGATAAGGCGGCCTCAAAGAAACTGGGGAGTTCTGTTTAGATCGGCAGATTCTTTTTTTCCTTCTTCACAGTTAATACTCCAGTTATACAGTGGGCCTCATCCGCCCTTGTATGGAGTACTGCTCTCATATTTGGGGGGGCTCCGGCTCTATCCGGCTTTTGGATTGGGTCGAGTCAAAGGCAAAAAAGACTTATAAACTGGGTCCTGTTCTTTTCCAGTTCACTTGACCCTCTCTATCTTTGCGCGCGATGTTGGTGCTTTATTCTATAGGTACCGTAGCTGCAAGTGCTCGAGGGAAATTTCCACTCCCGTGCCACAATTACCTTTAAGACGCCGCCCCCGTAGCAACAAGGGGCAAGTGCTGTGTCGGCACATGAGTTTGTGTTGATATCAGCAACTCCAGACTAGTTCGCTGGGCAAAAGCCTCCTCTTCCTGCCACCTCTATTCTGTGTGAATTCTCTTCCATCTTCTGTGTTTCCTACCCAATTTAATCTCCCTCACTTTAAAGCCCGCGCCTGTGCTCATCTGCGTAATTTTGTGTTAGTTGAATTTTTGTTTATTTTAACACCCCTCCTTGAATAGGCTTGCCCTCGTGAGCGGTCGTGATAACTGCAAAAAAATAAAAAAAATATATATATATATATATATATATATATATATATATGTTATAAAGAGTATATATAGTATATATATATATATATATATATATATAGTATATATATATATATATATACCTGTATATATATATATTTTTACAATAATCTGGCATAATATTTCTAATATGCTCAGCGATGTTAGCAGTTCTAAATTTGTTACTGATATATATATATATATATATATATATATATATATATATATAGATTTGAGTTAGCAGCAGCAGTGGTGCAGCAGGAAGTTGTTACAGTTATATATATATATATATATATATATATATATATATATATATATATATATATATATATATATATATTTATATATATATATATATATATATATATATATATATATATATATATATGAAGGATAACGAAAACGCGAAAGCGTTTCAATGATAAATGCGGAAAAACGGTTAAACATTGAGCTGAACGAAGTACTTG
>JABUQX010002945.1:0-7500 GCA_015478945.1 Trachelipus rathkii
ATGGTTTGGTCATATGGAAAGATGAAATGATAGCGTTTAGTTATTTAGTTTAAGCGCCGATTGTATACAGTGGCGAGGTGATGTTGAGGAACCCGACCGGCTGAGGAAGACCGAAGAAAAGTGGATTGAGAGTCAGTAACGAATGTTGAAGAAAGAGAAAATCTGAGTTTGGAGGGCGAGAAGAAAGGTAGTATACAGGAGATGTAATTGGCGGGGGTTGTGAAGGCAAGCGGTATGGTTGTGGCCCACCTGGGCCAAGGGATGAACCACTTACCTGAACGATCTAACCATAGTTGAGGGTCCATTCCATCGCTTTGTCCCATGGAAGCTTTAGGGGGATTTCTGACTGCGATTGAGTTCTCCACTAATTAATTGGATTACTGGAGGGGGCGAGGTAAGGCTGTACTTTTCTTTTCGACTATATGTCATGTTCTACCTATGCTTTTCTTTTCACGATGCTCGTTTGCGACCTTACTCCATTTTCTTGGGAAAATAGAAGGCAGATAAAGAAGAAGAAGAAGATATATATATATATAATATATATATCATATATATATATATAATATATATATATATATCTATATATATATTATATTATATATATATATATATATAATATATATATATTATATATATATATATTATTATATATATATATATATATATATAATTATACTATATACATATATATATCGAATATTCGGTAAGTATTCGGTATTCGGCCTATTCGGCCAAAATACCGAATATTCGGTATTCGGCTTTTTGCCGAACTATTCGGGCCGAATATTGAGCTTTATAAACAATAAATTACGTCAACATAAGGGAAAGTTATTTCAATTTAAAATTGAAATTTTAGAAACTTATTTTCCAAAAAAATAAAAATATAGCCAAATTTTGTAGCCAATATGGCAAAAATCTTTGTCATTTGTCAGATCCTATAAGGCCTTTGACATTTTTCAAGATTCTAAACATAAGAATCATTTAGTGATACGGGATAATGGACCAAACATGGTAGCTGGTATAAGGGAGAGTGGCTTGCTATCAATTTCATGTTTTATTCACATGTTGCAACTATGCATTCACGAATCAATATTATGTCAGAAGTCTGTTAAAGATATTTTATTTACTTGCAGAAGCATATCCTCTCATTTTCACCATTCAGCAAAGACAGCTGCAAAGCTTAAAACTTTACAGATGCAGTTGAATGTCAAACAGCATAAATTAATTCAAGACGTTTCTACACGCTGGAACAGAACTTTTGATATGCTTAAAAGATTGTTTGAACAAAAAGTTCCCCTTTCCATATACCCTGCTGAATGCAATCAGAAAATGTGACTGATTTTCAGGGAAAATTATTCCATTTACTTGAGCCCATTTGACAACATCACTAAAACAAGCAGTAAACGTGAAGTAACGTAACAGTTGCCCAAGTGATCCCTTCCATTTTAGCAATAAATATTTTAAAATAAGGCATATTAAAGCAAAGCTTCAGTGGAAATAATTTACAACTCGTTGAAAGAGAGCTCTTAAAAAATCAGTAGCAAAAGACTTTTCTCAAGTTCTATGTGATAAATCCTTTAGTGTGAGCTAACTTTCTTAAAGATCTTGCGACTCAAGCTAATTTTCAACATTGAATCAGATTGAATCAGTAAAAAATATGGTCATTGAGTGGCATGGAAAGAAATGCATGAAAATTTAGCTCCTGAACTCTTCTGCTGACTGGATGATTCACGTCAGTGGGGAAAATTATGAAGCTGAAGGTATCCATTTTCACACTTTAATGGATGTTTAAACAATTGTCGATCAAAATACGTCATACAAAAAGAAAGTGAGAGTGAAAAAAGAAAGTCCCATTCTTCTGACGATGTGATTATTGTACATAAAGTAAAAGGCTACATACGGAATTACATCAAGAAATAAACAAAATATAAGTTGCCTACTTTGACAGTGAAGACCAATGCTTATTTGATATTTCCCTTCAATTGTTGGAATGGTAAAAACACTGGAAATAGATTTTATGAATTTGAAAAAACTAGCAATAAAATACCTTACAGCTCCACCGTCATCAGTCGAAAGTGAAAGAATATTTAGAACAGGAGGAAATATTTATGAAGCCACAAGAAATAGGTTATCCCCTGAAAATTGAGAACTGCTAATGTTCTGTCATTTTAACCTTAGAGCTTATTCAATGAAGTTTAGTTTAATATCTTTAACTACGAAACTTTTCAATTTTCATTTAATTTTTTATATGTGAATGGTTTGCTACAGGTAAGAAATAGTTATTTATTTTTGTTTTATTACTTTGTATATAACACTGGTAAACATGAAATTCTTGGACGGGGTTTTGCAATTGATTATTAATGTGCTGATTCCAAAAATGTAATCGGTTTTTGCATATCACATCGCATTTGTGAGATATTGTGTGTAACACAGATTTATAAAATTTTATTATTATTACCTTTTTCAGAGGGGTTATCACAATCTTATTGCGATATATATATATATATCATATATTATATATATATATATATATATATATAATTATATATATATATATATATATATATATATATATATATATATATATATATATATATTATAATATAATACTATATATATATATAATATATATAATATATATTATATATATATTATATATAATATATATATATATAATATTATATATATATATAGTATTATATTATATATAGTATATATATTAAATGAAGGGAGAGAAACAAATCGCAATGATATGATACATGTCTTTGATAGATATTTGTTAAACATATAATACGACTATGAATAAAGAGTAATATGGGAAACAGTGAATGTAATAGAAGGAATGGGTTTAGTTAATGTAAAAATACCTACGATGGAAGTAACTTTCTCTTCGTAGAACGACTCTACTTACTGATGCATAGCATTGGAATATCCCTCATCATAGCAACAACAATAGTCGGCCCATCATATTGATATTCCCACTTTGCCCTGTAAGTTCCTTCCATGAACTTTAGATCTTGATGAAGCGTTCACCTTGCTCACACTTACTCGATAGGTTATCGGAATTTTTCTTCTAGGTTAGAATGTAAGTAGGCAAACTTTTATAGTTCATTCTTACACTCCATGAGGATGAAAACTGTCTAGTCTAGCAGTTCCTGTACAACGTTACAGTTGGTTCTCGGCTCTTTCCTGATTCCCCAGAAAATTCTGCTACATCGTGAAAAAGCATTCACCGCTCTTATGCCATCTAACACAGTCATTGTTGTAGCAAAGGCAGCATTCACGGAGGATGTGTCGTATTTGTGGGCCATTCAAAATATACCAGCTTTTTTCTTCTCGTCACTCAGAACAGGAAACGTTGAGCATATATAGCGGAAGCATTCACCATCATAGTCCAGGGCCTTCACACAAATTGTTCATCAAAACCAGTTTTATGTGTAGTGGAGGTAAGATGATGTTTTTCTCTCTGTACAAGTTGTTCACGTACGATGTTCCTGTCACCTGGCATCAAGGTTTCCCTCCGTGGCCATTCTCTTTTGGTCCAGTGATCCCTTGCCGCCCGGCTGCTGTCCCAATCGCACAGGAAGCAGGGATATTTGGTGAACCTGTTGCTGACCGAGCAAAATGTTACCATTTTTGAGGTCAGCGCATATTTACCATTCCATGCTACCTGATAGTTGTAGCCCTCTCCAAACTGGTCTATGATTTTTTGCATACTCCTCTCTCATCAGTACCGAGTACCCACTGGAAACGAAGCATACCTGTTGCCGTTTTGTAACAACACACACTTTTAAACTGCTCTTGGAAGTGTCAATAAAGTCGCCACTCACCTGCATCGTATATGCTGGGAGTCGCATAGCGAGTAGTAGGCCTGCAACTCACTGCCATACACAAGGTTACCATCTGACTGGAAGCAGCCCCGCAGCTTGCTTCTCTGTTACTATAAAATGTTACTCTTGTGCCATGGTCAGTAGTCATTTTTCATGCAACCTTGAAGCCAACAGCTCAGGACAAATTCGGCAAATACAACTCTCATACAAGATCGTTCAGTTCACCCTGGCTGGGTAAACAATGACGGACCATCCGACTGTATTTCAGATTGATGATAGACATCATCCAGGTCATTGGCATCCCTACATGTAGACGTACTAAAGTTACCACATTTTGCTTCCCGAATATCGACCGCAGTTAACTTGCTGCTACTGTTAGATATAGCGCAAGGTTAACGTCATATTATGCCATACCGTAATGTGCGCACATGAATTTTGTTATTCCTAGGGAATATGCAAAAATAGGATCCATGATTGCACGAAAACGGATGTGATACAGCAAATCCGAGAATATATATGGAATTCAGCACCTCCGAATTACATAATCTTGCTACAAAAGTCCATCCAAGAAAAATTTCACCTTTTTTTGTTGACCCAGTGTAAATTTTCTTTATTTTTTCCTTTCTAAATGGATGATGCTATAACTTGAATTTAATAACTATTCTGGCGAATAGCGACAGTGATTATTCGGATACCGAATATTTTAGCCCCGCCAATATCTCGGTATTCGGCTTTTTCACCATTCGGCACATCATCAATATATATATATTACCTATATGATATATATATATATTACTATATATATACTACTAGTTGTACTAATAGTATACCTATATATACGTCATATATATATAATACCTATATATATATAATATATTATATATATATATATATTATATCATATATTTTTAAAATAAAGTACAAAAAATTAAATAAATTAATAAGTAAAGTCAGTCTCTCACTATTTATACTTGAAGAGAACTGGCAACATCTAAAAACTTGCAGGCAACAATTAAACAATTATTATAAGGAAAAATCTTCACGTTACGCAATCATTCCGCTATTCGATTTAGGCACGTAATAGTCGGCATTTTTTAATTGGATTAAAAACATAGCATTATGAAAGCGATGATTCTTAAAACTTTGTTTCATTTTATATATTTATATGTATTTATGTATATTTTTTATCACATTGAGTAATAATTCCAAAAAAATAAGAAAATTTTATCTAGCTTTATGATATGTTTTAAAGATTGATGTTTCTAATGTAATGCTAAGCACGAGTGTAGTCGCCTCTATATATATATAATTTATATCAATAATATATATATTTATATACTATTATTATATATATATATATATATATATATATATATATATAATATATATATATATATATATATTATAAATAAGGGCGGTAGAGCTGGGCTTTCTTTTCGACATTTGTCATACTCTCCTACTGCTTTTCTTTTCCGATGCTTGTAGCGCTCCTTACTTCCAATCTTGGGAATAATAAGGTAGAGTAAAGAAAGAAAGAAAGAATATATATATATTATATCATATTATATATATATATATATTATATTTTATATATTATATATATATATATATAATATTAATATTCATTTATCCGCATCTGCGGATATTAAAAATCAAGCACTCCGCATTCCGCATTCCGCGGATGCGAAAATTTGACATCTGATGCATCACTTATATATTATATATTATATATATATATATTATATTATATATAGTATATATATATATATATATATATATTATATATATATATATATATATATATATAATATACTAATATGATCCCTGTGTGTGGGGACGAGAAAGAATTGCCCACATCGAATGTCCTGCATGTGTCGTAGAAAGCGACTAAGGGACGGTGGTAGTGGGTTGGCTGCTACTACCACTTATCTCTTGCCAAGAATGCCTAATGCAGGCCTCGGAGAAGTCGTGATCGCAGGTAAACGGCTTCTATCTTTCGGCGAATTTGTATGAATCGTTATGGGTACATGGAAATGTCAGAGGAATAAAGTTGAGGAGTAGAGGAGAGATGGTGATGGATGTATTTAGAAAGGGCAAATTTGATTTGCTCGCGGTGACTGAACAAAGATGAAAGGAAATGTTGAAATTGAGTGGTGTGGTGTGAAAAATGTGTGTGTGCTGGTTGTGGGAAATGAATGAGAGAGGGTAAAAGAAGGAGTTGGCAATTTTGCATGAGTGACCTGTGCGGTACAAAGCTATGGCCCAGACTTGAATTGTTGTGATAGTCATAGATTCTAATGGTAAATTTAGTTTGAAAAGGTCAAGGATATGTCTGTGGTTGTGACGATATTGGTCCATCTTGAGGGAAATGTTTGAGAGAGGTACGATTTTTTTGGTGATAATCTGAAATGAATTTCTAGGATGGGGCTAGTTGTAGTTAGGGAGCTTCAGATTGATAGTTTTCGGGGACACTGAATGGTTGGATAGGGTGATCAAAAAAGTGGATGTATAACAGGGTGTTTTGGGGTTGGCGGAGAAAAATGAGAAATGTAGGAGGTGATTGATTTCTGATGAAGGAGAGAGGTATTTGTGTGTAAGTAATAACTTTCTTTAACACAAGAGTATCCATAAGTATACTAGAGTTGGTGTAGTAGAGATGGTATCGAAGTGAAAAGTATGATGATAAGTGTTGGTTGAAGAAAGGAGATGTGAGTATGTGTTGGAATGTTAAATCAGTTAGTGGATTAGGAATGGGATTCATCGGAATCAATTATGTTGTTCTATGTTAAAATTAAGTTAGTGGGGCTTGGATGGAAGAAAGGTGATACGAAAGGAAGTAGGTTAAATATTAGGATTGAGAAGTTAAGTGAACAAGACAATAAGGCATAAGTATGTAAGAGCGCTCGCTAGTAAATTGGTTGAATGTGAAAATTTGATACTGAACAAATCTGGGGGTAAATTGAAGGAAGCAATTGTTAGTAGTGCAAATTAAGTATTGTGGATGTTGCTAAAGTAGGAGAGTAGAATTTTACGGTGATGCGTGGAATGAAGAGGTGATTTGAAAGCGGTTAAGGTAAAAAAGAAGCGTGGTGGGAAGTATGTACTAAAAGCAAATGATGAGGACTCAAAAGAAATAGGCTTGGAATTATATAAGGAGGAAAAAAGAAATACTAAAAGGTGTATACGTAGGAGAAACAAGAAACGGTAAATGAACAGTTTGGAAAGGGAGGATGAATGAAGGACTTACAAGGGTAATAGGAAGCTCTTCGGAAGGAAGGCCGAAAGTTAAGAAATGAGAATTAAGGGGAATCTGCTTCAGAAAATGAATAGGGATGGTTGCTTTTGTAACTTGCATGAAATGGGTGGTGAGAGGAGTGTGGAAAGAACACGTCGAAAATCTGCACAAATTAACCAGTAATGAAGAAGGTGATAGTAAATGTGTGTGGGTTTGATGTGCAAGAAGAATAGGTTATTTTGGGGATGAGGTTATTAGTAAAGAGGAGGTAATGAGTAGAGTGTAAAAAGTGCAAGAATGGTTAAATCTGCAGGTACAGATGAAATAACTGGTGAATGATCAAGAACGGAGGCGAGATGGTGATTGATTGGATTTGGAAGTTGTGTTAATAAAGCGTTTATAGAGGGTAGAGTTCCAGGGGTTGGAGGAGAGCGG
>JABUQX010002945.1:12500-27500 GCA_015478945.1 Trachelipus rathkii
CCTCACTGATTTAACATCCAACACAATACTTCAAAATTCTCTTCTTTCACCAACACAAAATCAATCATACTTTTTCACTTAGATACCATCTCTACCTACGCCAACCGCTAAGTTATACTTATGGATATCTATGTGTGTTAAAGAAAATATTACTTACAACACATACCTCTCTCTTCACAGAAAATCAATCACCTTCCTGACCTTCTCATTTTCTTACCCGCCCACCCAGGAACCACCTGTTTTACCATCCCTTTTTGATCACCTATCCAAACCATTCAGGTCCCCAACACTATCAATCTGAAGCACCTACTCACCCCATCCAGAACATCTTCAGATTATTCCCAAAAATCGTACCTCTCTTCAACGTTTCCCTCAGATGGACCCTAACTTCACAACCACACATACCTTGACCTTTCAAACTTAAATTTAAAACCATTAGGATTCTAGGACTCACACACACAAAGTTTACAAGCTTATTTAATATATATTATATATATATATATATTATATATATATATAATATTATATATATATATATATATATATATATATATATATATATTATATATATATATATATATATATATATAATATATATATATATATTATATATATTATAGATATATCTTTTATCTTCCTTATATTTTTCCAAGAATGGGAGTAAGGTTGCGCGACGAGGCATCGGAAAAGAACAAGCAGTAGAAGAACATGGACACAAATCGAAAAAAAAAGCCACGCCTTACCGCCCCTCAGTACCATTAATTAGTGGGAACTTCATCACAGTCAGAAAATCCACCCTTAAAGCATTCATGGGACAGCGTATGGACCCTCACTATTAATAGATGTTCAATGTAAGGGTTTCATCCCTTGGCCAGGTGGGCCACAACCATTACCCCCTCACAATCCCCGCCATTCACTCCTGTTATTATACCCTTTCTTCTACGCCTCTACCAAACTCAGATTTCTCTCCTTCAAACATTCGTATACTGAATCAATCCACTTTTCTTCGGTCTTCCCAAGCGGTCGGCTTGTCCAACACACTGCCACTATAATCCGCACTTAACCATTCGGACTATCATTCATCCTTCCAAATGACAAACCATCTCAACATTACTTTCATTTATTCTCTCATTTACCCCTTCTTCACACCACACACTCTTCTAATACGTTCATTTCCTCACTTTATCAATTCTTCTCACACCTAGCACCACCCTAAGATTGTCCATTGAACACATTGAACTTTAGATCCTATTACTTCTTATTCCAGACCAAGTCTCACTACTATACAATAACACAGGTAACAACATACCCTCATTGTAAAACCCTAGCACACTCAAGACTTTAGTCCCTTTACCAATTCACCAACGATTTAATTGCACAGCACCTTCCTGCCATGCACAACTTTCCTTTACTACACTCTGCTTCCGCTTCCGTTCCCTTCTCATCCAACAATTACCCTAAATATTTAAACTCAGACACTCTTTCCAGCTGCTCTCCATCTAACATAACTTCACACTGAGGAGTGTCGCTCACTCACAACCATAACCTTACCCTTATCAACGTTTTACTTTCAAATCCCTCCTTTACACACCCTGCAAATCTCTACTACCAATCCTCTCAACATCCCCTTCAGATTCACCATTACGAACCAAACCGATCCGCATAATAATAGGTAGGTCACCCTCATCATCTTCCATTCTCCATCATTCTAACACATTTCCTGCCATCCCCACTCGAATTCTTCATACCCCATCCAATTACAAATTGAATAACCAAGGAGACATCTAACACAACCCTGACTTACTCCGCTATTAATCCTAAACCACTCACCATTGACCACCATTTAAATTATTCACACCGCGCTTCACTTATCAGTCATACATACTTTAGATTCATTAGAAGCCTACACCAACAACTCGATACATAATCACTAACACCTGCCCATAAACCTTCCTTACATTAACTCTATTCATACGGCCTGTTGCAAATCCTTAAAACTAAATACAATTTATTCTTCTTTCTCCCTCATTTCTCAATCATTTGTTTCAATGTAAAGATTTGATCCACACCATCCTCTACCACTCCTAAACGCACCTTATGTTCTTCACCAATCAGTCCTTCAGTCACTCGACGCCACTCTCTATCGACCGAAATACCAGCATATACCTTTCCCTACAACACTCAATATAGACTGTATCCCCTATTAATTTTTACAGTTCCCCTTTTTCACCTTACCCTTATATAAGCGGTACTATTACCGCTCTTCCTCCAATCCCTTGGAACTTTACCCTCTATAAACGCTTTATTACACAACTTCCAAAATCCAATCAATCACCATATCGCTTCCGTTCTTGATCATTTCACCAAGTAATTTCATCGAAGAAACTGCCAGATTATACCATTCTTCAACTTTTTTTCACTCTACCATTACCTCCTCCTTACTAATAACCCATCCCCAAAATACCTATTGTTTCTTCTTGCACCACAAAACCCACACATACACATTCACTATCCCTTCTTCATTTACTGTTAATATTGTGCAGATTTTCGAAGTGTTCTTTCCACACTCCTCTCACCCCATTTCATCAGTTACAAAGCACTCCCTATTACATTATTCTAAGCAGCTCTCCCTTATATTTCTCATTCTTAACTTTCGCGCTTTCTTCCAGAAGAACCTTCCTATTCCCTTTGTAAGTCCTCATTCATCATTTTCCTTCCAAACTGTTCATTCTTCTCCTTTTTTCTCTTAAGTACCTTTTAGTTTTGCTTTTTTTCCTCTCCTTTATAATTCCAAGCATTCTTTCTTTTGAGTCTTCATCATTTGCTTTTAAATACATTCAACCACGCTTCTTATTTTACCTTTAACCGCCTTCATCACCTCTTCATTCCCAACATTCACTGTTAACATTCTTATTCTACTTTAGCACATCACATTACTTCTTTGGCACTCACTAACAATTGCTACCTCATTTTGCCCCCCAGATTTGTTCAGTATCAATTGTTCACATTCAACCGTTTGCTAGCGAGCGCTCTTACATACTTATCCTTATTATTCTGTTCACTTAACTTCTCACCCTTAATTACCTACTTCCTTTCGTAATCACCTTCCTGTTCCATCAAGCCCCCACTACTTAATTTTACATCAGAACAACATAATGATCCGATAATCCCATTCCTAAACCCCCTTACTGATTTAACATCCAACACATACTTCACATCTCCTTCTTCACCAACACTGAAACATCACATACTTTTCACTTCGATACCATCTCTACCTACACCAACTCTAGTAATACTTTAGGATACTCTTGTGTCTTAAAGAATAGTTAATTTACTATACACAATTTACCTCTCTCTTCACAGAAATCAATCACCTCCCTACCATTCTCATTTTTCTCCCGCCACACCAAAAAACCACCTGTTATAACCATTCCCTTTTTGATCACCTATCCAACCATTTCAGGTTCCCCCAACACTATCAATCTGAAGCACCTACTCACCCCATCCAGAACATCATTCAATTTATCCCAAAAAATCGTACTCTCTTCAACGTTTCCCTCAGAATGGCTATCGTCACAACCACAACCATACCTTGAAACTTTTCTCACTTAAAATTTAGCCATTAGAATGTCTAGGACTCACACAATTCAAAGCTCTACCATAGCTTTGTACCACAAGGTCAATCTCATCAAAATTTGCATACTCCTTCTCTTTCTCTCATTTCTTTCACACCAGCACACACACATGCAAACACCACACACACTCAATATTCTTCGTTTTCCTTTCATCTTTGTTTTCAGTCACAGCGAAGAAATCAAATTTGCCCTTTCTAAATACACCATCACCTTCTCTCCTCTTCTCCTCAACTTTATTCCTCTTGACATTCCATGTACCCATTACGATTCATACAATTTCGCCGAAAGGTAGAAGGCCGCTTTACGGCGATCACGACCCTCTCCGAGGCCTGCATTAGCATTCCTGGCAAGAAATAGATGTTAGTAGGCAGCCAACCCAACTATTCACCGTCCCTTAGTCGTCTCCTACGACACGCAGGACATTACGATGTGGGCAATTCTTCTCCCCCACACACAGGGATTTGAGTAGTAGGGATGTGTCTGCTAAAGTGTTATCTTAGAAGAGGGATGTGTACTTTAAGTATGTGTATATGATATCTGGATAAAAGGTGGTCAGTAAAATGTTGCCTGGAGGATAAGTGTGTGAAGATATGAACGCACAAGAGGAAAGAATGCACCATTAAAATGGCGAGGGTAATTTCATCGATTCGAGTATGCTGTACTCTCCCTCTCTCTCTCCTCTATTATATATATATATATTATATATATATATATTATATATATATATTATATATATATATATATATATATATATAGTATTATATTATTATATATATTAATATATATATATATATATAGTATTATTATATTTATTTATTTATTTTACCAAATGTTAGGGACATTCCTGGTTAGTTTTACTGACACGGTATATCCGCTCTTTTTGCGTGTGGTGATGGTCCCTGTACACATCCTCTTAAAAAAAAAACAAATGTAGTTAACTTAATTTTTATTATTACAGATATTTTTCCAGTAAGCTTTGAAAATTGGTGCTTAATAAACAGACATGAAATTGAAGAAGGTAGCGCTCTAGGAAAGCCTCGTGAAAAAATAACAAACGTTCAAAAGATGCTCGAAATTGCCCACAAGGATCAGATATGACGACATCCATTACAGATAGTCAATCATAAAAGTTTATTAAAACACTTTAAGAATTAGGATGTTTACATCAGTAATATTGTTGTAAATTAATTATTTTATATAATTTTAATAGTATTTTTTGTCATTTTAGTAGATAAATTTTGTAGCTTATTTAGTATAATAGAAAAGATTATTTTATTTGATTGAGGGGGAAGATTTAGTTGAAAATTCATTCTGGCTTTGATCAATTTGTGTTGTCAAACCTTTACTAAAGACATCATCTCCGTACTGAAAAGCGTAGTGGATAAAGATTTTTGTATTCAAACTAAATACCTATTGAATGTAAAAGGTTTTATTTTGATTCCAAACTAGCAACGAAAGAAATATTTAGAGGTAATCAATTAGCGCTTTAATTTTATTTTTATTTCTATTTTGATTATATTAGAAAGAGAAAAAAGATTAAGTAAAAGAATACAACTTAAATCAACCAAGAAAGACCCCCTCATGCCCTTAAGTGAGGGAAAGTTTCCGGTGCATGTTTGCACACTCCAACCCCAATCTGCGGGAAGCCGAATGGAAGCTGATGATGATAAAATTAACTTGCAGGAATGCGGAAATCGGTCGTTTTTCTTATCACCCGAGTAAGTGCCTAATTTAGATCATTACAGGTTATTATTAGCTGGTCTTAGTGGTAGATAAGTGTTTCAACTTCTGAATACATGCATACCTAAGAATTTATAATTTATATGGGCTTGGGTGCTGTTGATTAAATTTGTAGTAGTAGTAGTGTTTACTAAGTTAAATGTTACCATGTAGTTTGTACTTTAATAAAAATTTATATTTTACTTGCTAGCAATTTTCAATACCCATGCACTTCTCTCAATTTTTATAATAAGTCAATTCGACAAACTTAGTCACGAAAGTTCTTTATTAAAACATATTATATTCTCTATTTTTATACAATGATATTTAGTACCTGCGTGTGATCTAATAAAGCACTATTCCCAAATTGATTCGTGGCAAAATATCTCAAAAAGGTTACTTTTATCACGCATTACTTTACATTTGGTATAGTTAAATATTTGGGCTTATTCAAAATTTCTAGCAAGAAATTATTTTGACCTCATTCAGGACCTATATAGTAAAATTGAAAAAATATTAGGAAGAGCGGTTGAACAATCATAAAGAGCAGTTTAATCATTCTAAAAAGTTTTTGATCTTATAAGGAATAGAGAGAGCGACATTCGATCCGAAATGGTAGAAACATTAATTTGTTAGAAATCTTTTTGTCACAAATATCTTTCCATCATAAAAGTGTCAGGTAAGGAATTGTTGCAGAAAAACTGGTTGGGAAAATTTGGCATTCGTTTAACTTAATTATTTCTTCCAAATTAACACCATAATCATTGATATTTTTTCCTCCAAAAACTCTGGTGAATTCTAATAAAAGCATAAACCTTATGAGTTTGATTACCTAAGGCTGATGAAATCAACTTGCCATCTACAACGTTACCTTCACTTCATAAATGAAAAAGAAATAGTAAAAAAGGTGTCAAAATGGGGGAAAGGAGATACTCTTAAGAACCCTGTAAAAAGCGAAAATGAATTTACCTTAATTAAAAAAAAAAACTGTAAAAATTACCCATTTTAGATATTATACGGAGTAAACCTACTCATACAAAGGTTAAAATGAATAACTAGGATATTACAAAAACATTTTGCTAACAAAGATTTCCTCGAAAAGAGAAGCAGTATGAGGAAGTTTGCTTCTTTCTTTCTTTCTTCACCTAACCTTATTTTCCCAAGATTGGGAGGAAGGGGCGCTACAAGCATCGGAAAAGAAAGCAGTAGGCGAGTATGTAAATGTCGAAAGAAGCCCAGCTTACGCCCTCTGTACAATTAATTAGTGAAGCTCGTCACAGACGAAAATCACCTAAAGCTTATGGGACGCGACGGACCTCACTATGGTAATCGTCATGTGGGTTCATTTTGCCCAGGGCCAACACCATGCCCCCATCACAAACCGCCATTATCTCTAGTCCATGCACCTTTATTTCGCTCTGCCAAACGCATTTCTCTCCTTCAGATTCGTTCACGTATCAATCCATGTTTCTCTTCGGATCTCCCAGCCGTCGGTTCAAACACTCTCCACTATACATCGCTTTACCAAACGACTATCATTCATCTTTTCCGGACCAAAACATTTCAACATACTTTCATTTATTCTCATTTCCTTTTCTCTTCACACCACACACTCTCTAATACGTTCATATTCCTCATTTTATTTAATTCTTCTCACACCCTAGCTGCCCTAGATTGTCCATCTGAACAACTTGAACTTTAGATCTAATATTTCTTATTCCAGAATGGCTCACACATACATTAAAACAGGTAACACATACCCTCATGTAAGACTTAGCGCACTCAGACTTAGTCTTTACATTCACCAACGATTTTATTGCACCGCACCTTTCTGCATTCACAACTTTCCTACTACACTCTGCATCATCGTTCCTTCTCATCCAACACATACCTAAATATTTTAAACTGCAGCACTTGTTCCAGCTGATCACTATCTAACATAACTTCACACTGAGGACTGTCCTCACTGACATACCATAAATTACTCTTATCTACGTTTACTTTCAACCCTGCCTTTTACATACCTGCCAAATCTCTCTACACCAATCCTTTCTAACTCTCTTCAGATTGCCACAACGAACCAATATCAATCCGCATATTAATCAGCAACAATAACCAGGGTACCCTCAATCTCCTCCATCATTCTAACACCATTTCCTGCCATCATCCACCTCGAATTCTTTCATAACGCCATCCATATACAATTGAATAACCAAGGAGACCTAACACACCCTGCCTCACTCCACTATTAATCCTAAATCCACATACCATTGACACGATTTTCTTACACATGCTTCATATCGTCATACATATCTTTTGATTCCTTTCAGAGCCTACCACCAACACCATATATATCACTAATACCTGCCATAAGCTTCCCTATTAACTCTATCATACGCCTGTTGTAATCCATAAACTAAATATAATTTATTCTTCTTCTCCTCTTTTCTTTTCATTTGTTACATTGTAAAGATTTGATCCACACATCCTCCTACCACTTCTAAGCACCTTGTTCTTCACCAATCAAGCTCCTCAGTCACTCGACGTACTCTTTCGATCCAAAATACCAGCATGCATCTTTCCTACAACTCAATAAACTTATTCCTTATAATTTCTACAGACTTCCCTTTATATAAGGGTACTATTACCCGCTCTCCTCCAATCCCTTGGACTATACCCTTAAACGCTTTATTCACAACTTCCAATCCAATCAATCACCATCTCGCCTCCCGTTCTTGCATCATTTTCACTAGTAATTTCATCTTTACCTCGCAGATTTACCATTCTTTCACTTTCTCACCCTACCCATTACCGCCTCCTTACTATGAACCCTCATCCCAAAATAGCCTATTCCTTCTTTGCCCCATACAACACACATACATTCACATAACACCTCATCATTACTCGTTAATATTGTGCAGATTTTTCGAAGTGTTCTTGTCCAACACTCCCTCACATCATCTTTCATCATTTACAAAAGCTACCATCCCTATTCATTATTCTAAGCAGATTCCCTTATTGCTCATTCTTAACCTTTCGCGCTTCTTTCGAGAGTTTCCTATTCCCTTTTGTAATGTCTGCATTCATCCTCTCTTGCCTAAACTGTTCATTTACCTTTGTTTCCTCCTATGCAGCTTTTGTATTTTTTTTTCTCCTTATATATTCAAGCATCTTTCTTTTGAAACTTCATCATTTCTTTTAGTACATTCACATTTTTTCTTTTTTTACCTTTAAACCGCTTCATCACCTTCTTCATTCCACCACTCACTGTTAACTTCTTACTTCCTATTTAGCACATCCAACACACTTCCTTTGCACTACTAACAAATTGCTTCCTTCATTTGCCCAGACTTTGTTCAGTATCACTTGTTTATCACATTCACCGATTTCCTAGCGGGCTTCTTAACAATACTTATCCTTATTCGTCTGCTCACTTAACTTCTCATCTTAATTTTACCTACTTCCTTTCGTATCACCTTCCTCCTCAAGCCAAGCCCCACTAACTTAATTTTACATAGAACAACATCATGATTCGATAATCCCATTTCTAAACCCTTCACTGATTTAACCATCCACACATACTTCACATCTCTTTCACAGCAAATCAATCATACTTTTCACTTCGGTACATCTCTACCTGCACCAATCTTAGTATACTTATGGCTACTCTTGTTGTTTAAAGAAGTATTACTTACACACTACTCTCTCTTCACCAGCCACCTTCTACCATTTGCAATTTTTCTACGACACCCCAAAACCACTGTTATACATCCCTTTTTTGATCACTATCAAACCATTTCAGGTCCCCAACACTACAATCTGAAGCTCTACTTCACGCCTATCAGAACATCATTCAAGATTATCGCAAAAAGATCGTACTCCTCTTCAACGTTTCCCTCAATTGGACCATATGGTACAACCACACATACCTTGACTTTTTTTTGCAACTTACAATTTATCCCATCTATTTCAATCCTCACACACAAAAAGTCTACCATAGCTCTGCTCTCCTCGTTCACTCATCTCATTGCAACTCAATCTCGCCCTGCTATTATTCTCTCCACACCAGCCGCACACATTTTCACACCACAGACCACTTAATCTTCACCTTTTTCCTTTCTCGTTTGTTTCAGTCCAGGAGAAATCAAATTCTAATTTGCCCTTTCTAAATACATCCATCACCTCTCTCCTCTTCTCCTCAACATTTATCCTCTGACTTCCATGTACCCATACGATTCATCCAATTTCGCCGAAAATTAGAAGGTCGTTTACGGCGATCACGACCATCAGTTTGCTTCAGATCAGTTTGCTTCTTTTCACTAGAATCTAGACCACAAAATCCGAAGCTAATGACACCAGAAAAAATAATATCTTGTGATTTTTCACTAGCCAATTTCAACTTCACTTTTGACAAATGCTAACGAACTTCATATATACAATTTGCATCAGCCAATTTATTAAAAATTACTTTCATACTGTCCGTTCTGAATATAAAACCTGGAAATTTTTACTCTTAGTTCGGAAAACATCGGTATTAATTTCACTCTTTAATTAATACAATCTTCCAACCATTATGTTTTATTTTTTTAAGTAAAGGGTTGAATAAAAAATGCTTAAGTTTTAAGTTTGTCTATTAAATTTGTTATATCGGCTAATTCATCTTCTAAAACATTAAATGAACTCTTAAGACTATCCGAAATTTCACCTGAATTTATATTAGTTTGACATTTCTGTATTAGTATAACAATATTTCTCAATAAAGAACGAACTGAAGCGAGTTGTGACAAAGCTGCCTTCGAATCCGAGAGGTCAGAAACTTCTTTGACAACTTCTATTAATTTAATACTTTTCATAATTACAGATTGACTTACATCAATATTTTTCTCCCAGCCATACTTTTGAGTTTCTGCTGCTACGGCTTTTCTGTAATACTGCATCGAAGTGTGTTTAGTTTCCTGGCTTCCTTCTGGGTTTGAATAAATTAACTCTGCGTAGAGAAACCACAAATCTGAATGAGTTGGAACCTCTCTGGAAAGTCTACCCAATAGTTCTAAACACTTTTTATACAAAGTTTTCATTGGTCTTCCATCTGGATCCTCTTTATCATTCAATACAGCATTAACAATTCGACCTAAAATATCTGTATCTACATGTTTTTCTTTATATTGTAAAATACGATTATAGGCATTTAAAGCTTGTGTCATATATCCTAACGAAGTACTTACAAGCATAAAATTATCCCACAATCTCCAATTATCCATTCTACATCTCAGTGCTTCCTGCAAAGATTTCCAAGCTTGGAAATGTTTCCCCAACTTAATGTAAGCTTGACTCATGTTGTTCCAACATTCAAAATTATCAGGTTCTAATAAACTGCACTTTTTGTAGGCATCTGCACATTTCTCCCACATCTCTGTTTGTAAAGCACAATAAGCTAACCTTAATCTAACTGGATATAAAAGCTTATTTAAATCCAAACATTTATCAAAGTGTTCGATAGCCTTAGTATAATCTTTTCTAACGTAATAATAGTTACCCAAACATCTTTGGGCTCTCCAGCTTTTATGTTCTGAAAGCTCCCATGCTTTGTAGTAATAATCAATTTCATCTGTAGCATCTCCAAGCAAACACAAAAGTTTAGGTGTTTCCTCTTTACGTAAGAGCTCCCGTATAATTTCAGCAGATCTTTGTCTCATCTGCAATTCATTATAACATATAATAACATCTTCCCATAACTGAAGTTTTTCAAAAATTCCTAAAGCGGTCTTCACACAACCTAATCTTATTAACATACTTGCTAATTCCTTCTGTACATTCCAATGAGTTAGTAGCGTTGAAGAATATATCAACTTTAGTCTTTCAAATCTAGATGGTTCCTCAACTTGTATTGCTTTAACCAATTCTTCAAGCTGTACCAAGGACCTCTCCATCGCCCGAGTTTCAATGGATTCGATTTTGGAGCGCATCAATAGAGCTGACAATTGCAAAGTCCAATTTTTCGGATATTGAAGTATAGATACTAAATAAGCTTTACTTTGTTCTGTTAGTTGATCATCCTGAGCTTGGGACTTGCGAAGCAAAAGAAACTGACTAAAAAGAGCCATCTGTTCCACTGGTCTTAAATTAGGAATAATATCTTCATCCTCCTCAATGAACTTGATCCTATTCAGTCTAGTATCATCATTTAAAACAAGATCTCTAGGCAAATCTGTTGGTAATAGAAATGGTCCTTTTTGTTCCTCACTGGTTAAATGTCTATTAGTATATGATACTTTCGCTACCAGTTGAGCTATTTTCCTTTCTTGCCACTTTGTTCTTACTCCTAAGGCTCCCGTAAGGCTGATTTCCATTCCTAAAACATTTAAAGCCTTATTTACATGTTCCTTCGCATTCTTAACATCATAATAGAATAGAAAACAATGAACAGCTTCTAGATGAAACAATGCACAAATATCTCTGTCCTCTTCACTGATAATTTTACTCGCCTCTACTCGTTCTAAGCTTTTCATCATTAAATTATGAAGAAATTCTGAACTCTCATCAGCAACTTTTTGATGTACTATGCAATACCTAAAACACCACCAATCAACCGTAACAAAGGAAGACAGATTCTCTTTCAAATCACAGAATACAATTCGAGCAATAATCAATAATTCAGGTTGAGTGACCATAGTATAAACTCCATCAGTATCAATAACCAGTTCCTTTAAAGCACAATCTCTGGTTTCAGTTTCATTACTGTCGGAAGGAATTAAAAAAGGTATTAATGTATGTGGAGGTGGGCCAACCAATGGACCACAAAAATTGTTTTGAACAAACAGTTGTAAACATGATACCCCTATACTGAACAGAACTTCTTCAGCTTTCCTACCTCCAGCTTCTAAATAGAAGGTAAAATTTTGTTTGTAAAATTCATAAATTGAGGTTCTATTGGAGATGCTATCAGAAACATTGAAGGTAAGAGCCTTCAGGGCTTCTTCATCTTTTAAAGCTTCAACATAGTTGCCAACAGAAACTTTTTCTAAAATGTCTGAAGATTCAAACTCTGAAAAGAAGAAAAATAAATTTTTTAGAAAAAATGGTTTAATATAGTTCAAAATTATCCTTGTTTTCTACTTTTAACTATACAGATTTTAACAGAAGCTATTTAATATTTAAAATTTATTTAATACTTGTTCAATATTTAAACAATAAATAATTTAACAGACTATTTCTAATAGTTTCCTGGCTTCCTTCTGGGTTTAAATAAATCAAGAATTTCAATTATAATTTTGGCAATTTAAAATTTTTGCAGGCTTACAAAGCAGTAAATTGAAAAAAAAAAAGTGTGATCATTTCTTCCTTTTGAAGGAAGGTAAATTATTTTCATATATATATTCACTGTAAATAAACAGATCCCTAGAGTTATTCAAACAAAGGTCAAATTTAATGCTGCATTTATCCAAGTATTGGAAGACGGGTTGTCTACAGTTTTTAGTTTCCTACTCATACTTTACACTCACAATACTCTCATTTTTTTTTTTTTTCAGGAAAACCCAATGATTCCCTCAGGGCTACAGAGGAGCTGGAGCCAAAGCAAAATAAAAAAAAAAATTTACTATAAAATATTTTTCAATATTTGTAACTATGTGAAAATAAAGGGTCTGGAGGGAGCTGGTAATTTTAAAATGATGAAGTTGTAGCCAGCAAAATAATTTACCAGCTCCACAGACCTGATTCCCATAATGTCATCTCTTTCCCTCTATTTAACAGGCAACAAGTTGAAATACAGTACACCCTAGCTCCATAAATAGTTTTTTTTTCCTTTTCATATATGTCAAGAATGTAAAACATTATCGTGTAGCAATATATGTTGTAAAAAGATTGTAAAAAGATCCACCTAAATAAACTGTACCCCAATTTAAATTAAAAAAAAAAAAAAAAAAAAAAAAAATTAAAAATGAATAAATTGGTCAAATCTATCTACCTTCAGAATCAAACACAAATTTTTATAGTGGACTTAAATAATGAATATTCTCCTAATCAGAATATAGAAGTTGAAGAAAACACAACTTCATAATTTCCTTAATATACAGTATATATATATATCAATAATTCATATCAGAAACTAGAGAAATACTCTTTTTTCCTATCTTTACTTATATGACAAATTCACCAGCCATATAAGGAAATAAAATGTAAAACATATTTATTTCCTATCTTTACCAATATGAAAAATTTACCAGCCATATATTTTTGAGTTATTTGTAGCAAATGCAATAGAAAAATTATTTTTTAAATTTTTACCTATTGCTCCTAGGTCCTGCATAGTGGTAACCACATTCCCAAAGAAAAATTACTACTGCATGCAAAATTGCAAGAGTTTGATATATATATATATTTAGGGATGTACCGATACCAGAAGAGGCCGATACCGATCCGATACCGATACTTATTTTTTTTAGGTGCCGATACCGAACTTTAATTAATAATAATAATACACAGTAATAAGATAGCATTTTGGTGTACTGCTAGGCAAACTAGGGATTGCATTCTTGTCATTGGTACAATCCATACTTAGTCATCTTATTTTCATATTTGGTACGTTGCCCCAAGTATATTTATTTTATAAATTAAAATAGTATCTTTAAGGAATAATAAATACAAATATAATAATAATAACTTTTTTATGTTTGTGTTTATTTCAAAAAAATATCGCGTTTCCATTTTCAAAGTAATATTCAAAGTTTAGCTACTAGCTTTTTTTATGTTTTAACACATGATTACAATTTCAAGAAGATTCTTTAACTATAAAAAAGAATATAAAGAATAAAATAATGAAAGAAGAGACCTCAATTAATCTGCTGAAAAGCAAAATAAAAAGACTCTATTACTCAAACATGAATATAATAATGATAACTTCCCTTTAGATAAAGGAGTATATTATTTTTATGTCATGTTTGAATAAATAATAATAAATAATATACTCCTTTAAGATAAAGTTAGATTTCATTCAATACTCAAATTAAATTCTCAAAATGTGATGTAAAAACATTAACTTTCACGTGTATCTGGCGAGAGGCTGTTTCTTTTTGGGGTGTTTACATTCACACTTACACTAAAAATACGCTCGCTCTCGACTGATGAAGGAGGGGGTGATAATTATTTTCTTGCAAGTACTGATAATAATGGAAACCTTGGCCTTTTCATGCCACCACATGAAGGGTTCTCTTCTGTAGGCGCATCTCCAATGTTTTCCGTTGAACTCATCTCTCTTTTCACAGATTGCAAATTTTGAATTATCATTTGCTCTCGATGACTGTCCTCTTTCAGTTTTTTTTTTGCGTGGGTTCCTTGGTGTATTCTTTTGAAGGTGAATGAGATTCAATCGCAATTTCGACGCATCGAACTTAATAAAGTCTAACATATGCCAACTCTTCATCTTCATTGTTTATTTGCTGAAAGGCATATGCGTCATTCAGTGCTGTTGCCGGGGTTGCTTCATAAGGGCGTCACTTTTCTGTGATCTTTTTTTTGTCACATGAGCAAGATCCTCGGCTATGCTATTTAATGCATTCTAGAAAGTGGTTTCCCGTCAGAGATGCCATTCTTGCGGGGTTTCAGCTAGCTTAATAAATTTATTTAGAATTTTATTTATTATTTTTTT
>JABUQX010002945.1:37500-39018 GCA_015478945.1 Trachelipus rathkii
AACAAAATTTTTGGAAAAGAAAAATAACTAAAACAATATCAATGCAGAAAAGTGAAAAACGAAAATCGGCAGTTTTAGAAAAGCAGCCTCTTCAAAAGGTTTACAATTTTCCCATAGACTTTCTTATAATAAAAATTAGTGGGCCTCGTGCTCGTTTTAGGGCCATCCTAGTTCAGGTTATGATAAGATTTGTTAATTCTACATAGATTTTCTCTGTGTATACCTAGCAAAACTTATCATAACCTGACTTAGAGGGCCTGAAATGAGACCTAACCTGGATCATCAATATTTGAAAAGTCTATGGATTCTTTAACCTTTGAGAGGCTGTAACTTTTTTTCCTAAATAGAGCGACAATTTTCATTTTCACTATTCTTCATTATTATTTTTTTAGAGTATATCCTGTGATTTTCATAAAAATCGGGGGTGACAACCCTCTGGGTAACAATTACCATTTTTTTTAATATACGTAAATTTGGCTAAACAATCGAATTGTTGATAATCATTCAAAATTATTGATTATCTGAAAAATATTAATGCATTCAATATATAAAAAAATCGGAACAAATCATCAATAGTGAAAAATTAGCCATTTAAAATTTTGGGAACGTTATTTTTTTTATTTTTCTTTAAAATATATATACGTAACAAACACCACGAAAATCCTTAAAAAAAAAAAAAAAAATTTTAAACCATTTTTGTAAATGAAATGTTTATAATTTTAATATAGTATGTACAGGAACTCAAGTCAGTAATACTCCACAATTACCTAACTTTTTTTCCTAAAAATACCACCGATTTTCGTTTTTACTATTCATACACATTACATTTTTCAACACTACAATAAACGTTACGTTTTTCAACACTTACTTTCATTATTATCTGCAAGGCTTTCTTGCTTCCAATAAGGATATAATATTATCTTCTCAACGCTAAGGATATCTGACATTTTCAATTTTTATCAATTTATTTACGCACATCAAAGTTTGCTCATATGTCAATTCTCGTAAAAACAAATTCGTAGGCTGCATAGTACAAATGCTTCTAAACGTAAATGAAAAGTAAAGCGACTTCTCTTTTCAAAGTTCACCCCATCCAATACTAATTTTTTGCAATTCACTTCATTTGCAGAATTCTTCTTTTCTTAGAACTAAAACTATCCTTTATGTGCTTCAAAACGTAGCTGAATAGTAGAGAGAGTTATATATTAAAATTTTTTACCTTCCAGTAACTCACCTTCAGATGAAAGAGAGATTATAAAAACTATTATATACTTCCACATATTTCTCTTCTATTTTTTGCTGTATTTTAGTATTTTATTTTGAAGATATAGTATTTATTTTAGGATTTAAAAATCCATTTGCTATACAGTATCTTTATTATTAGTTTAAAGTAGAATTTTGCTATTTTTGTTCACATGTAGTATCCATTTTTCACTAATGAAGTATGCACGAAAACGCGAAAGCGTCGTGATAAATGAAATAAGAACACCAACGAAAAACCGAACCCAGCACAAACAG
>JABUQX010002946.1:0-7500 GCA_015478945.1 Trachelipus rathkii
GAGACCGATCTAAGTGACTATGTAGAAAGTGAACTTTTATGCTCATATTAGCATTCAAATTTTTGATGTCTGAAAGCATTTTCTGTACGAGTTCTACATAGTTGCAGTTTATGGTTTCACAAAGTTTGAACAACAGAAAAACTTTTCCAGGCAGATGCTTAATATAGTATGGAATTTATAAATTTGTCATTCTGATGATGGAATTTGATGGGCCGCTAAAGGATCCAGCTTGAGTTTCTCATTCCACCTGGAAAAATTGCAATATATTGAAACAATCATCATCTTGTCTGGGCTAAAATTGTCTTATCGTCCTAGTTTGATGTGAGTGGTGGGATAAATAATTTTTTCCCTGTCAAGACATGTGTTAGTTATGAAATTTGTGCTACAGTCATATTTTCCCTAGCAGGCCATGCAACTTTTTCCCAGTGGTTTCTATTGCATACTTCCCCACAAGATATGAACAAGGGTACTAGTAATATCGCTTGCTGCACAAGCTAAAATAGTGTGATCCATAAAAACCACTCGCATATATGCATGGTCTATGTATATGAAAAGTAAGCAAAGAACGATCTTATTTAATATTCTCTTGTTCAGTTTTGTTGAGTGACCTATTGGATTCGATGCATAACTTGTACAATAAAATACACTTCAAGCTTCTCGTTTGAACATATATAAATGCCAATTTTGGCGTATTAGGTACCCTATTTGGCGTAGGAGTAGGGATTTCCATACCTATGCTAGCTTTCTTCTTCATGAAAGATCAAGAATTACTATGTCTTGTCGAAAAAATGTTCTCTTACATTAGCGATTAATAAGCTTTTCACCTTAGTCTAGATGCTAAGTATAATCTTCGTGGATGAGACTAACTCTGAGAGTCATTGATATCTCTTCCTTGGGCGCAATGTTGCTAGTGTAGAAGTACTTTCTTCTCATATTCAGTACAATCTGAGTGTGCAACAAATCTTGATATCTTTTCATCAGACAATGCTAGTTGGGAGTGTAGTGTAAACTGGGATGGTGAAATCGCGTTGAGTTGGTAAGGCGCCTTGCTGATTCAAAATCCCCGGATACTCAATTTCGTTTCTTGTAAAGATTGATTACCCTTTCACATTAACACAAAAATAAAGTCATGTGGTGATTTTTGGCTCCCGCTACAAGGCCACAATTTAAAACCTTTCTTCGTCTTTTTCCACTGACGTAGATTTTTCGACAACGATTTTACGACATAGGGGAGCAGACTTATCTTGGTCTAGAGTTCATTCCAGGTAGCCAGATATGCTTGCTACAAAAGTATAATTATTTCTCTTTTGTTTCCTGGCAATATTAACCATGCAGATGTAGCAGAATACTATTTGGGGTATTCAAAGGCTCTGTGAAGTATCATGTGTTCTGAAAATAGTAAAATAAATAAAGTATATATAATGGTAAGCTTTCTTAAAAATAAATAAAACATTTATGTAAAATAATTTCATTAAAAAAGATATTTGTATAAGAGTAAATCTGGAACACCCTGTATCTCAAGAACTTGAAACTAATGTCATTTCTGAAATCAGCACACCCGACATACTATAAATTCGATAAAATATCCTTGGCAGCAAAAAAAAAAAATTTTTTTTGTTGGTCAGTGTTATGTGTTGCTTTTCTATAGACTGAGAAAATTAGGTTATTAGGATTGTTCCAGGTTATTAATACATGAAAAAAAAAATATTTTTATTAACGGAGTATTCTATAGTAAATTTAATAGTAGGGTGTTATATTTTTATATAAATGAAGAGGAGGATTCAAAAGTTAAGTTTTTGGAAATATGAAATATGTCGTCGAGATAAAAGAGCCATAGCAGTTAGAGAAACCTGTGTATTTAAATATGTATTTTCTTTCTATAAGCTCGAGAAATATGCAACTAGTATTGGAAATAGTGGCGAACCCATACTTAGGCCCGACTTTTGTATATAGATTTGATCGTTGAAGGTAAAATGTGTGTTTTCAATTGCTAGATCTATGAGTTGTTTTAAGATATTAAAGGGTATTATAAATTGGATTTGTTAAGAGACTATGTATTCTTCCAACAGCGTTAGTGCTTCATTTACCGAGACATTTATGAAAAGAGACACAATATCGAAACTGAGTATGTTGTGGTCTGTCATATTTTGTTGTTTGATTGTTTGTTTGAGATGGTGTGAATTTTTTATGTGTGAGGTGAAAATGTAACCTAATAGTGGTTTCAGTTGCGTGGCGATTCATTTTGAGAGTTTATATGCTGTACAGTTTATGTTAGAGATTGTAGGACATAGTGGGATATTAGTGAAATGCAGCAATCTACGCCATTCCATATAAATCATGTAACGACAAATATATAGGGGAAACGATAGAACTAGAACAGTGTCATGGGGTCTTTGAGACCCCACACACCTTCGAATTTTCATTTCCCCATTAATAACTTTTAAGGGGAGTGGGTTATGACTCCACGATTATACTGCTTTTCAGTCTGCTACGAGCAGTCGAAGTGTGCGGGAGGGCATCATCGTAACTCTTATGGTTTTTTAGTAAATTGGATTTTTGGGTCATGTGGACCCCATAAGACCATTAGTGTGCGATGTGAAAATTGGGAGATGTTATCGAGTACGAAGTAGTTCTGTTATTTTTCCATGATATATATATATATATTATATATATATATATATATATATATATTTATATTATAATATATATATAATATATTTAAAAATAGAATAAATTTTCCTACTTTGCAACAACAGTTATATATATATATTATATATATATTTATTAAATTATAATATAATATATATATATATATATATATTATATATATAATATTATATAATATATAATATATATATATAAATTATATATATATATATTATATATATATATATAATATATTATATTATATAATATATATATATATAATATATATTATATATATATATATATATATATTATGTAAAAATTGTGACAAGCTTATGGTGCTGGATGGGTTTCAATATTGAATAGGATTCGGGCTTTGTGATATGTGGCATCGCTTCTACGGGTATAACTTATACAGAAACTAACAGGATACCGATTGGATGCTGCTGGAAATATGGAAAACTGGAAAATTGGAAAACTGGAAAATTGGAAAAATGAAATAATTAGAAAAATGGAAACTGAAAAATAAAAAAAAAAAATAAAAAAAAAAAATTTTTTTTTAAAAAAAAAAAAATTATATATATATATATATATATATATATATATATATATATATATATATATATATATATATAATATATATATATAATATATATATAATATATACTATATATATATATATATATATTATAGCAACGTCTGATGGTGCCTCACCGCCCTTCTCGGAATCGGGGTTTCACGCCACAATGCCCAAAGTGTGATGTGGGGCTGAGCCCAAAACCTTGAATGATGTAAGGCTGAAAATTGGCACCCTATTTGGTGATGCTGTAACCTCCGTCGCAGACGAGGTTACGTGTCCAGGCACCACCCAGAGAGGGTGCTGCCCCAAAATCTTGGAAATTGATGTAAAAGGATGAAATTTTGAATAGGGAAGGATCTAGAAAGGAGTAAGGGAAAATGATGAATAAGAATGAATGGTGTTGGTAACCGGAGGGGCCCAACTAAAATAAAAGAGGAAGAAAAGCTGGAGTGCATAAGATAATGGGAGAATGAAAGAAGAGGAATGAAGGGAAAGAATGAGAAGGATGAGAATAAGAAGAGTATAAGTTGGTACCGGCATAGTGTGGTTTCTCGGTGCGATGTCGATTATTAATAGTGGTGTCGCTTATATAGTTTATATATGTTCATCTCAAAGGAACGTCTTTTGTAAGTTGAACACGATAATTCAGTCGTATTTCCTCAAAAATTCAAATATTCAAACTAGATGACCGACGCACTATGTGTAGTGCGGTGCGGTGCGGTGGGTGCGGTTGCGTGGGTGCGGTGTGTGCGTAGGGCAGATCATTTTGTGTGGTACGTTCGTCATCACAAATCTAGGTAGGTGGTTTGTTAAATTTTTAATATAGAGGTGGGTGCGAGTGGCGGTGTGGTGCGGTCGGTGCGTGCGTATGTGGCATTTTGGTGTGGTGCAGTCGCGAACACAAATCCAGGGGTACACGGTTGTGGTACAATTTTTAAAATATAGAGGGGCGGTGTGCTGCGGTGGGTGCTGTGCGTGCGCATGAAACATAGGAGGTCGGTGCGGTGCGACAATAAGATGGCTTTGGGTGTGGTGCGGTGCGTAATGTGCGCTTCACCTGGTGTTTGCGTGCCGGGTCGCAAAATTCGCGGTGCTCGGCAGCACTAGTCAATTCCCACCAAAAAAAGACAAAAAAAAAAAAAGAGAGACATTTTCATTTATGTAACATGGTGACTTTCGCATGTTGCAGGAACTTCAAACTTTCAGTTAAGAGAACCATACCCTTCAACTAAAAGAGGAATAGTAAAAACAACTACTAAAGAAATTTTTTTTTCGATTTTTTCTTCATGTTATTAAATTTTTATTTTTTCAAAGTTTTATTTTTTTTGTATTTATTTTTGCGATTGCATCATCGATTGATTCATTAAACAAGAATTCTGTTTAGTAAAATTATTAAATTAAATACAGCGTAGAGTTTATTGTACCATTTCATGTAAATCATTTAACGACATCTGCATTCTTTATATAATATAGCTTCATAGAAGGATATATCAGCACAAATACGATTTACGCACTTATAATAGTAACTCTCCCCTAGTAATACATCAAACGAACAAAAGCCATCCCATCAATATTGAAAATAACCAGAAAATACAAATAATAAACAATCATAAATATAGAAAATTTTATGAAGCTTATATTATAAAGAATACAGATAACTTTAACCGAGACAGAGGTAATTATACTATAGATGAAACAATTAACGAAAGTCTAAAAATGTCCACTTCATGCAGACGAATTTTAAAGAAACTGGAACGACATGGCAATGCTGAATATCAAAACCAACCGCTACAAAGTTAACAATATCCACAGCCTGAAACAATCACATTCTCTCTTTGGAAACCCCTGAAAGAGGTGGAGGGATACCCCACGAAAGCTAGGAGGATTCAAATGAGAATATATAGTTATAATTTGTCATATTTTAAATAAAATGTATTAAATTAATGTAATTTATGATTTCATCAGTGAATAAAATAGGGGTTAATTGTATTTATATACATATAAAAGTGTGAATTTGAAAAATAGCATTTGTTCTTTTATATATACCGTATATATATACCGTATATATATACCGTTCATATTCTTCACACACTCATATATATTATATAATATATATATAATATATTATATATATTATATATTATAATATATATATTATATTATATATATATATATTATATTACTATATATTATATATATAATATTATTATTTTTATATATTTATATATATAATAATGATACATATTCTATATATGTATATATACATGTATTTGTTCTATATATATATATATATATATATATATATATATATATATATATATATATATATATATATTATATATATATATATATATATAATATATTTATAAAAATAAAATTAATAAGTTTTTTTTCTGTGCTTGTCGCTCACCCCCTGGTATTTGGAAAACCACCCCAAGTGGTTAGCGCATCCCAGTTTGAAAACTACTGGTTTAGACTCACTTTAGCAGATTTAATTTAAAGTTGTATTCTGAAATTGCATCAATAAATATTTACAATATATTTTAATTTACTTCATTTTTTCTTTCTTTTTCAACAGTAACAACTAGAACATTCATGTTATTTAAAAACAAATATTTTATTTTCTGTTTCACAACAGCTTAATAAAAGGTGGAGTTTAACAATTTTCTTTTCAAAATGTTCTACTTCTGATTTGTGCTTTATTTTAGCCAAGAGACGAAGTTATTATCGTTCGCACAGTTTTTTTTTTTTTCCAATTAAGACGAAACACTTTAAATACTTTCAGATAATTAATTTTCCTTGTTCCAAATCTCTTTGGTACTTTCGATACTTGAATTTTATATTTTATTGAAATTAGTGAATCTCAAAATACATTTTTCTGAGGGTTCATAGTTTAGATTTACTCTTAATGCAAATTAAAGGCATCATTTTTGTAATATTTTATTGGTAGTTAAAATGAAAAAGGAAATGTATAAAAATATATAAAAGAGAAACAAAAACAAAAAACAAAAACAAAGCTATTGAAATTCATTTCTAAAAATTGTAGGAACCTGATAGATTTGTCTAACCAAAGTTAGGTTGTCCGTAAACGTTGGGAGGAGGGTTAGGGTTTGGTGGAGTATAATTGTTTCTAATTCCACCTCCATTGCAACCGGGACATGAACCACCACTTCCTCCATTTCCTCCATTGAAAATTCCACCTCCATTAGAACCACCACTTCCTCCACTTATGAAACCGCTATCACCGCCAGCGGATGAACCGCCACTTCCTCCACTTATGAAACCACCATTACCGCCAGAAAATGAACCACCACTTCCACCACCGATGCCTGCTCCACTACCACCGAAAATTTCTTGTCCTTGTTCAGTTATTGCTTGGGCAAGAGCTGTCTGTAAATCTAAACCAATTGGTAATTGAGGATTATCTCCTTCATTGTAGTTAATGTAGAATACTTCTGGTGCATGAGGCTGGACATCAGGCACCTGAATCACTTGTGGTCCAGTCACTTCTTCCTCTTTACTTAGTACATAAACAATGGTCTTTTGCTGGGCAGGTGGGACAACCACTGGCTCGTAACCTGCTTGTCCTTCAGGAGTTCTTACAAATACAATGTTGTAATTAAGTTTTGGCTTTGGTGTTGGAATATTGTTATTTTGCCTCTGAGATTGTTGTTGAGGAGCCTGGAACACGAAGAGATTTCTAGTAACTTCAGGCTCTACGCAAGAGCCATCTGCACCTTGAACTTGTGAGTCGCCGCATGCGGATGATCCACCAGAAAATCCACCAGAAGAACCACCAGAAAACCCACAGAAGATCCACCAGAGAAACCACCAGAAGATCCACCAGAGAAACCACCAGAAGATCCACCAGAGAAACCACCAGAAGATCCACCAGAGAAACCACCAGAAGATCCACCATCAGCTCTGAATCCACCACCTCCGCCACCGGGTGATGGAAGACTATAACCCTGAAACTGCGGAGGCGCAGCCAAAGCTGAGGCAAATAAGCAGAACAGTATCTGGAAATTATAAATAAATTTAAATATTTTATCATTCTTAATTCGTATATTAAATTAAGTAAAGATTTCTTATTTGTTCAATATATATATGTATATATATTCTAATACTATATATATATATATATAATATATATTTATATTATAATATATATATATATTTTTTATATTTTTTTATTATATATATATAATTTAATATATATATATATATATATATATATATATATATATATATATATATATATATATATATTTACG
>JABUQX010002946.1:10000-17500 GCA_015478945.1 Trachelipus rathkii
TGATGTTCCAATCAGTTGGTGGAATTAAGCAAAATGTTTACCCAAGCTTGAGTAAACTTTCAAGAACTTCAATCCGAACAGTCACTTATAATTAAGCCATCCATTAAAAGGAAAAAATGAAATATATAGAACCAACATCTTCTACAAGTAAGTCAATAACAGATTCACTGGAAAATTTCTACAGTCAGTAGTGATGAAGAAAAAAACGCATTACCAAGATGCAGTCAAATATTGAAAACTATACCAAGAAAAACGACTAGAAATACAAATCAGATGACGATCCTATAATATGTTGGTGGAGTGTTATTAAGGCAAATGCAAAAATGTTTACCAGCTTAAGTAACTGCAAGGAATACTTGGCTGTGCCTCCAACTAGTGTTCAAATGAGAGGAGTTTTAGAATGCTGGCTAATATATGATGAAAAGAGAACAGACTCCTCAAGAGAAAAGGCAGAAAATTTGATGTCTCTCAAGCCCTTCCTATATTTGAATTTCATACTAGTGCAAAAAGTATATATACATGTAAAATCTTTTTCATCGAAGGTCGGAGGTAGTGGAAGAGGTTGATTGGGTGTCCATTTGAGTTGGTCCCGTCCCGCCATCCTGAAAATTATATTATAAATGTGGTAAACTCTCTTCCTCTCTTTTCTTTCTCTATATTTATATATATTAATGATATAATATATATATATATATATTTTTATATTATAAATTATATATAATAATATATATATTATATATATATTATATTATATATATATATATTATTATTTATAATTATATATTATATATTATTTTTATATATATATATTATAATATATTATTATATATACTATTGTATATATATAATATATATATAATTAGATATTAATTAAAATGCTACAAATTGTTAATTGCAATTAACATCTTTCATGTAATCTCCGTTATCATTTTATTATATTTTTTGCATGTAGAGATATATATATTGATATATTTATATATTATATATATTATATAATATAATATATATATAATATATATATATATATATAATATATATATTATTAAATTTTAAATTCATATTGCTCTAGTTTCGTGTTCGTTTTTTAAACGCTAAAAGATCTTACTAGGCTTGAATCTATGTTGTCAGACAAGAAGTTTGAGAGAATTGCTAGTATAACCGATAACAAATCGTATTTATCACAATTTTTTTTAATTAATAACAATTTCTTTAGCTTCCATATTCGATAATTGCAAAATATTTCAAATTTTTATCCATTAAAACCTTCTTTCCGTCCTTCAATAAAACTTCAGTTTATTTTTATATAACCGTTTTATTATATGGTAATTTTAAATTTATAGCAAGAAAAAAAAAAGTTAAACGTTTTTCCTTACATAAAATGAAAATGAAAAAAATGTATTTTAAAAATAGAATATCAACTTCGATAAAAAGCTTTTATATCCTTAAAGGAATAAAGGTCTAAGTTGATAAGTGATAAAAGGTCATAAGTGATAAAATTTTAACCATTATAAAATCTTATAAAATGTATTATATTACTAAAACATTTCTAGTTTTTCGTAGGTTAATATTTTTTCGGAAACTTTTAGTAACGCAATGCTATAATGTAAACTACAAAATCTCTGGATTTTGTTTATTGAAGCCAATATGCAAAATGAATGCGCTTACATCTTAATCTCTTGACGATAGCCAATTGTTACGAAATTAATAATGTAGCTTGAATTACAATAAACGCTCTCTTTATTTTAACGTTTCTTTTTTTTTTAATCATATATTGCTCAATTTTAACTTTAATGCATAAATGCTTTGTTCTTTTTCGTTAGATAAATACTTTTTCAATGCAAAAATTTCCCTTATGATATTCGTTTACATTGTAGTTCATTTTCTATCTTTTCCTTCTACTTCTTTTGTTCTCTGAAATGAATGATATAACTCAATCAAACGTCGGTAACAATGTGGAGAACATTCAAACAGAAGAAATAAGAACAAAAGCTCTGTCAATCATACGCACTAATATTAAACACTTTTGTAATTTCTGTATTGCTCATTTTTCTGTTTTTCCTTTTAGTAACTTGGATCAGCATCCTAAAAACGTTATTTTTGAAGCAGAAAATAAAATAAATAAATTATTGATTTTGTCAAAACCTATGCAAAGCCACAGTTAGCTGCTGACAAAAGATTTAGGTAACGTAAACAAACTTTTGCATAAATATTTCCTTTCTTACGCAGCAATGAATTAATTTTAAAATCAAAAATTAAGAACAATATATTAACGATTTTGAGGTGATATTTTTTCAACTTTTAAAAGGAACATGATAATTTGTTTTTTTCAGGAAATGATTAAAATTATGGCCTGGAATCACTTTTGGCCTTTGAAAGGGATTTTCACAGCTTCTCATATCTATTTACCTTTTCTTATTATTGGTAAGTGGAAAGTATCTCCTAAAATTTATACAAATAATTCTTATCTTTATATTGTATTTCTAATTCTTCCGATGTTCTAAAAAATTTTAATTAGTTATCAGTTATTATTTAAAGATTAATAATAATTTATTTGCAGATGCATCTAAAGAATAGGAAAACAGGCTCAGACCTGAGTTTTTTTTATGAAGAAAGTGTGTGAAAAACACTTTGCAAGATATATTAGAACTATGGATATTTGGATGCAATTTTGTCATTTGTTTGAAATGGATATTCTTAATTCCTTAATTATTGTATTTATTCATCACAGATAATATTAAAATTGTTTAGCATATTTTGGCAAAACAATTTTTACATACTGATGTAGATTTTAGTATTCAGCGATTAAGAACATTTCCCACAGTAAAATATATATTTTGCCTTAGTTATCCCCTGCTTATATGCTTTTACTTTTACTCACTTCGATAATACATCCCGACCATTGAAAGTGAGGTTTCCATGTATCACTTATGTACAAACAATCAAACGTCTAAAGCTAAATCTCTACCACTCTTTCTAGAGCAATTTCGAAGTCAATATTGGTCTTTATTTATTATAATAACTTAATTACATTACTTAATATTTTTTAAAAAGTTTTTACCACTCATCGACAGAGCCCTATTCATCGTGCAGATGTTCAATAATAATAACAATAAAATAACAGTTCTTCTCACCTAACAGAAATTTTTCAAATGAGCACAGACGTGTGAGGGAGATTTAATTCAGCTGGAATTACAGAAAACGGAAAAGAATTCCACATAATAGGCGGCTGGAAGAGAGGAGTTATAGCGAACAAGCTTGGAGTTGCTAATATTAACAGAAAATTCATTTGTAGATACCGATCCCATTGCTCGAGCACTTGCAGCTGTAGTGCCTATAGAAAAAGAGTTAAAGCACCAGCGTCGTGTCACAAAGAAAAGGGTCAAATAAATTAGAATGTACCGAACGTGTTATAAGAGTTTTAGTTTTTGTCTCAACCTTATTTTTCCAAAATATAAAATGGTGAAACTGGATCATCCTGATATGAGAACAGTACTCCATACAGCGGCATATAAAACCAGCATTCAATTGGAGTATCTAAGAAGATGAAAAAAATCTGTCTAACAGAACTCGCAGATTTTTTTTTATGCAACCCTAGCAACTATTAAGATATGAGGCTTTTGATACTTTATCTAGTTTATATTAATTCATTTCAATTTATTGTGTAGATATAAGAAATAAAAAATTGTCGTTGGAGAGAGAAAAAATTTAGAATCTTTTAGAATTTGTAATTACCCTACTAGAAATTTATAAGGAGATGCAGAAGAGGGATTCCTCATAAAAAATAATAACAAATTTTTTATGATAAAACCTATAGGAAAATATGGTACCCTACTCAATCGAATCCTATAATTTCCACTGAAATAAGCTACAGTTGACTTTAGTATTTTTGGTAAAACTTTTTTAGATTTGAGCCCATATGGAATTTCCTTTCATTTACATAGCGCACAGGAACGTAGGTACCCTTTGCTAAAACCAATGTAAAACTCACAATACTTGCAGAACACGCTTACACAAACCTATAGTGAATATAGGGAATTGTAAAAATATCCCACATTACACTATATCCCACGAAACATGCACTTCAAAATTTCCAAGGCGTTTACTCTTAGTACGCAAAATGTAAACGTTTTAAGAACCTGTTTTCGAGACCTTATAAAATCGTAAAGTCTTGAAAACTGATAAAGAAACGGGTGCAACATGCCATGTTACAAGCATGAAGTGACTTTTACTACTTTATGACTTTTGCAGCAATTCAGTTAACTATTTGAGGCATTTAAGGGTCCTACCCCTGCACTGAAACTGTATATGCTTCCCAAAGAGCAGTTATTTTAGAGATTTTCCTCTAAAATCCACCTCCGCTTTTCTCCGCGGCAGACGTCTCGTGCCGCAAGCGTTTACGTTCAGAACCACCCCCTTCAGCGTATATGCTATGCACCGCCTCGTCCTCAACGTTTACATTAAGAACCACGGCCGCAATACTCGATAACCAAGTGTGCCAATTAAGCGGCCTTCTTGGAGCTTTGCAACACCATCTTTGAGGTCAGGGAGAAACACCGTTGACCTATGACGTCACCCAATCAACTGTATACGAACCTCTAATCTTCAGTTTTATTCAACCATTTTAAAACAGGACTATGAAAGAATACAAGTCAGAATTCTTTCATTTATATGAAATAGTAGGCACTAATGGTTTTACTGTGTTTATTAATTGATTCTTAATTATATATTATATATATATAATATATATATATATATATTAAAATATATATATATATTATATATTATTATATATATATTATAATATATATAATATATATATATAAATATATTATATATATATATATCTATATATATATATAATATATATATAATATATAATATATAATATATATATATATATATATATATATATATATATCGACCAATATAAATAATTAAGAAATAATTAATAAAAATTGTGAATTACAAAAAATTTTAGTGCATAATTCTTTTGTAAAAAAAGCTTGCAATAATAATTTCGTTAATGGTTTTTATGGTACTGCTAAACAAGGGTCAATAACATGGTAAATCCAAGGTGTAAGATTTTAAACAATGCATATTTGGGTAATCATTTTATTTCCGACTATTCTTAATGTTATATAACTAATTCTTGAATTAATATTCCCTTAAGCTGCTTGTACATAATTCGCAACCTCGGAATTTTAAAAGTTACGACCTACGGTAAAATTTAACAATCGACGAATTCATTTTTTTAGACATGCTAAAAATCTTGTCTTATATATATATATATATATATATATTATATAGTATATATATATTATATATATAGTATATATATATATATATATATATATGTATTATGTATTATATAATATATATATATTTTTTGTTTTGTTTTTGTGTGTGTGTTGTGTTGTGTGTGTGACTGTTTGTTTGTGAAGAAAATTTAAATCAACGGTGAACAAAAGCGCCAAAAAAAATATTTTCTTGAACAGGTAGTAAATAATAATATAATAATAATAATAATAATAGTAATAATAATAAATAATAATAATAATAATATCTAATTAAAATAATATAATAATAATAATAATAATATAATAAAACATTAGTATTGATGTGATTTTAACAGGACTAGAAAGTTTGTATTCAGAAATGTGCTTCAATAGTATTTCAATATAATTATTTGGGCTAATTTTTCTTTCTTTCTTTCTGCACAGTAGCAGCTAGAACATTCATGTTATTTAAAAACAAATTTATTTTTTTCTTCGTGTTCTAACAACATTCTTCTAAACATGATCCTAGCTATTTACATTTATTTATTGAGCTCTAATATTATATATATTATATAATATCACTATACTATTATATATATATATATATAATATATATATTCTATAACTTCTCGACACACACATGCACATAATATATATATATATATATATATATATATATTAATATATATATAATATATATATATTTCTCTCTTTCTGGACCTCTTCGGGTTGGTTGCGTGTTACTGCGATACATGAATGTTATACATTATTCATTAATGTAATTTGTGATTATCAAAATACTGAGGATTCATAGTCAGCCATTATATGTAAATTAAAGGACTCATATTTATACTCTTTTATTAAGTAGTCAAATGGAAAAAAAGAAGTTGTATAAAAATATAAAAAAATGGAACAAAAACAAAGCTATAAAAGAGATTCATTTCTGATAATTGTAGGAACTCCATATATTTTGCTTAACCTTGGCCTTACCGTAAACGTATGGGAGGAGTATAATCGTGTTCTCAATTCCACCTCATTGGCAACCAGGGCATGAGCCACCATTTCCTCCATCTCCTCCACTATTTCCTCCATCGAAAATTCCACCTCCATTGCAACCAGGACATGAGCCACCACTTCCGCTATCACCGCCAGCAATTGGTACCGCCACTTCCTCCACTTATGAAACCGCTATCACCGCCAGCATGTACCGCCACTTCCTCCACTTATGAAACCGCTATCACCGCCAGCGGATGAACCGCCACTTCCTCCACTTATGAAACCACCTTCGCTCCTACCGCCGATGCCTGGCTCCTCCACCACCCTCGAAATTTCTTGTCCTTGGTTATTATTGTTGCAAGACGTCTGCAAGTCTACACCAATTTAATAGGATTAATCTCTTTCCTATATGGTTTTTAGGGAACTTTGTCATGCTGGACATCCATCCTTAATCACTTGGAGTCCGGGACGGATCCCTCTTTGCTTATGAACAATAAACATGTCTTTGCTGGGAGGCAGGTTGGGATCACACTGGGCCGGAATCCTGCTTGGGGTCCTTCAGGGAGTTCTTACTAAATCAATGGTTGGGGTAATTTAAGGTTGGCGCTTCTGGGGTGGGTTGGATACATTGTATCTTTGCCTCTGGGATTGTTGGTTCAGGCATGGAACCGGAAAAGATTGTCTAGTAACCGTCAGGCTCTAACGCAAGAAGCCATCTGGTCGCTTGCAACTTTGTGAGTCACCGTCATGCGGATGACCCCACCAGTAAGAACCACGCAGAGAAACCACCAGATGATCCACCAGAGAAACCACCCAGAGATCCACAGAGAAAAACCACCAGCAAGAACCGACCAGAAAGAAACCACCAGAAGATCCACCAGAGAAACCACCAGAAGATCCACCAGAGAAACCACCAGAAGATCCTCCAGAAGATCGCCCATGTAGTCTCTGAACCCGACCCCCACCCCTCCACCACCGGGTGGCATGGAAGAGCTATAAGACCCTGAACTGCGGAGGAGCGCCAAAGCTGAAGGCAAATAAGCAAAAACAGTATCTGGAAATTTTAAAAAATTAAATATGTAAAATATTCTTAAGTAACAATGCATTATTTGTTCTTGAATATATATTATAATAAGTCATATATATATTATTATATATATATATATATATATAAATATATATATAATATGTATTATATAATATATTATATATATAATATATATTATAT